>LQRL01115921.1:0-24828 GCA_001703475.1 Hydroides elegans
AAGGCACTCGAAGGATTTGCTATATTTCGCGAGTATTGCCAAAATGAATGTGAAGATCTTCTGCAAAATCAGGAGCTGATTCGTAGATTATCTGAAAGAGCGTATGACTTACTGATTCTCGACAATACGTGCGCAATTTGTGGAGCTATACTTCCATATAAATTAAACCTCCCTTTTATTATATTCAGTACCGGTGGTATTTATTGGTATAATCGAATTCCGGTGCTACCTTCAATTTCACCACATCTTTTATTACCATTATCGGAGATAATGTCATTTACTCAACGATTTATCAATTTAATTGTGTTTTGTATTGCTGAATACAATATTGATAATTTAATTGACGATCACTCATATTCAAGGAAATATGTACCCGAAAAGCAGGCACTGACCCCATCCAAAATCTTGCAAGAGGCCATGTTATATTTCTATAGACACAATGATTTAATGCAGTTTCCTCTGCCAAAGGCACCTAATATAATCCATGTGAGTGACTTAACTGTTGAAGACTCATCGCCATTGCCTGCAGAATTTGAATCAATACTAGGTAGCACTAATAACTCGGTCATCCTCTTCTCGATTGGTACTAACTTACAAGATTTACCAAATGACTTAGCAAGAAAATTATGTAACGCTTTTCGCGTGTTGCCTCCATCAACCTTAATAATTCTCAAAGCTGGTCCTATTTCAAACTGTTCAAACAATGCTATTATAAAGCCTTGGTTACCACAAAATGCCTTACTTGCTCATCCAAAAGTAAAGCTCTTCATTACTCATTGCGGTGTTAAATCATACATCGAATCTGCTTATCATGGGACACCTATGATCGGTTTACCAATCGCTCTGGATCAAAAGGGAAACTGCGCTTATATGGAACATAAAGGATTAGGTATATGCATGGGAGACATTGGTTCGTTTCAATCTCATGAGTTGGCAGAAAATATTAATATTGTTTTGAAAAATGCGCAATTTTTAGAAAACGCAAAGAATGTCTCGGAAATCATGCACAATCAACTATTGCGCGATAAGGAAAAAGTTGCATTTTGGATTGAACATGTTGTTCAGTTTGGAAGCAAACATTTGAAAGCACCAGGTTATGAAACAAATTTGGGCAATTTTTTTATGATTGATGTTGTCATCGCTTTATTTTTGTTAGTAACGTTTGTGTTGTTTGTAACATGCATGGTTTTACAATGCATGATTAAGTAAAACAGGACAAATTACTTAAAACAAAGATAAAATAATTTCCAACTATTTTATCATTGAACACGTATATGGCTTTATGAATGATTATTTGTTTGGTATAAACATTAAATTACTGATACCTTTCATTAAATAATCTTGCTATGACTTAATACATTACGTTTTTCCAAGTTAAATTATGTTTCATGAATTCGATATTAGTTCACTTTTATTGGTATTTATATGTATTTTAATGAATATACATTGATTCCTCTTGATTCGAAAAATAAAATTGACTCTGGTGTTTTTGTTTCGTTTTCTACCAAATCGACAAGGCGATGTCATCACGAGGTCAAATTTTGACCATGTGTAATAATCTTTCGGCCGATCTCTTCGGTCCATTCGTCGCAATATGCATATATACACGTTTTGTGAATTTACCATCCTCACGCCTATAAATCAATGGTGTATAAAATAAAAACGCTTAACCATTATTCATGATTTTTTTTATAATTTAGCTATATATGTCGTAGTCAATCTGTGAAAACCGCGTATGTTGACATTCGCTGAATTGTTCAGTCAATGTCAACATACGCTGATTCACTCAGCGTATGTCAACAATGCCTAAAATTTCCAGGCATTGTCAACATACGCTGAAAATAACCCCGAAAAAATACACAGATTGACTAAAATAATATTCGATAAAAAAACCATGTTCGCAAAGACCCAATGCGCTTTTAGTTTAATGTATCAAATAATAACTCAAAATGGGAAAAAGACCAGAATTTCCAAAATACAGCGTCATAACTAAACCATTTTATTCTTCAAAGGCTACATACTGCCGTTTTACATATTATACTCTTGTGTGAATATCATAACGTCATTATACTCAAAGACCTTCAAATATCTCGACGGCATACTCCTTATCCAAAAAGCCCACTCCCTGGGCATAATCCAAATACCGATCCATCTTCCAATAGGCCTCGCGGCCACACGGCTCATCCATGTGTGACACAAAACTCTCGCACTCGATGAACACCTCGCTCTCCGGATCGACGTCACAGTACCACACCACCTTTTTGGTAGGAATGCAGAATTAAATCTAGATATGTATTATGTATGGTATTGTTGAAAAATATTCATTAGGTTTGGAATACGAAGCGCAAGGCCCGCTGGGGGACAATCGAAAACTATTTATAGAGGCAGAAATCGAACCCGCGACCCCAATATTACCTGTCCTAGCTGCTCTACCTCTTATCTATAGACGCTCCTTAATTATTAATTTCGGTTAGGCTGGATATACATAGATTACATAATATTTATTTTAAAATGTAGCTATGCGAACACATTTTATGTTGATAGCAACCAATCAAACCCTATCTTATTCTTACCTCGTCGTAGTTCTCGCCCAGGGTGAAAGTGAGTGTGCGCGTTGCGAAGGAGTAGGTGCCTGGGAATGTGAGACTCGTCGTTGCCATGGTGTCCTTTCCGGTGAATGTGTTGTGGCTGAGGAACGTCACCTATAAGTGGAGTTGGGTTTAAGGTGGGTAAGGGTCAAATAGTTTTTCTAGGCATTTTGATTTTCCTTTTATTTCCACGGGGCGTTTTAGGAGGAATATTGACAGAGAACTATAAGACTACCTGTGAACATGGAATGAACAATCAGTTACATTTTAAGTAGCACATTGCCCCAGTATTTATTCCTAGAGTGCTAGCCTGCTGAGGGATGAGCTAGAACGAGAGCGAGGGATCTCGAGGGATATGTTATGTTAGTGCACGCCCACTGAGGACGCTGTCCGAGCGCTAGAACGGAATTTACAGTAGAACCTCGTTTAACCGAACACCTCGGGACCGGCGAAAAATGCTCGGTTTAACCGATTTTCCGTGTTCGGTTTAACGAGGTTCCATTGTATATTTGATAAGATTTACATCAGCGAGAAAACCGCTGTACGCTACTGTCATGAAAAAGCCCCCTTTTTAATACAGACACATGCTTTGATCATTTAAAACAAATGTCTAACACCACCCTACCTCGGCCCTAGATGTAAAGCTGGGATCGACCTTGAAATCGATGACGGCCATTTGGATGAGCGTGGGATTCAGTTTGAAGTCGCGCATGCAGCGGAAGAAGTGCATCCGGCCCTCCAGCATGCGGCCCACCTCGAACGGGTTTTCTGTGAAAAAAAAAGGAAAATGGGAGTTACTTCGTATATATGTCTATATATATTTTTTAGAAAGGCATGGACTGCTCAGCACTTCATATGTTAGATGTACCCCCATGGAATCGTTGCGGCACACCTCGAACGGGTTTTCTGTGACAAAGGGAATGAAAATCATCTAAAATCTAAAAATAAAGTCTATATTTATAAGTTTATATCAATTTTTTAACACGGCATAGACTGCTCAGCACCTAATATATTAGATGCGCTCCATGGATCCGTTCAGTGACATCTCGTTAGTGTTTTCGATGTTACAAGAATAAGAAAGTATTTTCGTTAAAAAAAGATATAATTTTTAACAAGGCATGGATTGCACCACATATCTAACATTTTTTGAACTCCATGGATCCGTTGAATGATACCTAATTTGTGTTTACAAAAATAAGAGGGCTTCGATATTATTATAATAATAAATAATTAAATTGCGTTGTATAAATGATTATTTGGTTATATATCTTCATGCATCTATATGTATTAAAAGAGCATCGAATAATGAAGGTAAGTGGTTGGTAGATCATAAACATAAAAAACATGCCAAGCATATATATTGAGCAATTCATTTTAATGCTGGTTTGAAATATAAGCGCATCGTTTAAAAACAATTGTAAAAAAAATGAAATTCTTTTTCAGAATAATAACAACCGAACTTAATGAACGTTACCGAGTTGAAACTTCACTCCAAATTTCAAGAATCTACTCCCTCCCTAAATATACCCTATGTTGAGAATGGGAACAGAATCCGGCGGCTGAACACGGCCAATTAATTCAACCAAATAAAGTTTGTTGGTGGACCGTTTTATCCCCGAAATCTCCTCCCTTTTATTATAATGTCACCCATGCTACTTTTACAATCATGCATTCTATAGCGAGATAACACCTATATTTCTCCGTAAAAAACCCATAATAGTAACTCTTTGTACATATGCTTGATGTAATTCTTTGTACATATGCTTGATGGTCTTGATTGTCGATTTCCTCGAAACTAGTGCAGTTAATAGGGTTTTGCAAATAATATGGGTCAATTTCGCAGCCTAGACCAGGTTCCCGTTTGTTAAATTGAAACCTAATCTAGACGTAATCTGGGAAATTGGCCACATAGATTCATCGTAACGTTCTCATGTCATTTTCTTAATAAAATAAATTATACCACTTCAAAAAAGAAACAATTAAAGTCAACTTACCTTATTTCTATTTCGATACACGAATAGATCAACAAACACATCTTACCAGAAAGGAGCGACATACATGTTCATTTATTAGTATTACTCTTCATACATTACAACTATCCATTTTGTTTATGATCCTTTTTTTTCATATTGCGCTTAAATGGTTTCCATTATTCACATTTCGTTTTTTATATAAAAAAGATTAAGAACGTATTCTAGTTCTTGAATTCACGAAAGCTAAAAACAAACTTATTTAGTTTACTTGATTAAATATTGAATGCTAGGTAAAACACTTTTTTAGTAATTTCTAAGAATTTCTATCAACAGGTGGACAATATCATAAGCTCATGTAGTATGCTGGTAATAGTTTTTTATGATTGTTAATGCTAAAGGTCTGAAATAAAATAATCAAATATTGTATACATTTTTCACATCACAATCAGATCATGATAAATTGCACGATATTATGATGATGAAATATTTAATAATTTGGTTATATTTTATACTCATTTAGCTATGGAAATGACTTTTTGACATAAATCATGAATTAAAAAGGATATGCGTATTCCTTTGAATCAAAAGTAAAAAACTCTTTTATATTTTTTATCATAAACACACTGAATGTTAAAATTTTGAACTCCAAATACACCAGAGTTACGATAATTAAATATATCTCAAGCTGGGTTACCACTCAAAGACGTGAAGCAAACTTTGAAGCTGGTGTGGCTTTGTGACAGAATAAAGTGTGGTTCATTTAGGAAATCACAGGTAATGATGCAACCACTCTAAATACCACTACCCACTCGGCAAGACGTCCTCGGACGTTGAGCGGACGCCCTACTTTGGGCCCATATGAAAGTTTTCCGGACGTTCTTATTCATCCCGGACGTAGAAAAGACGTGACACAGACGTCGCGTCCGAATCGGACGTTTTAATAACGTTCGTCGGACGTCGGGACGTAAAGGGACGTCCGGAAAACTTTCATATGGGCCCAAAGTAAGTCGTCCTCTGAACGACGCGTCAGAATGCGACGTACTGTGGACGACCCTTGCCGAATGGGTATCTACTTTGAGGTTTTATTATACAAAAAAAATCATAAAGCAATTAAGATGCAACACAAGTGACCATGTAACATTAATCCCTAATCACTGATTTTAAAGCCACTCATGAAGTATGCGACTCATGAGCAAAGCTATTTGACCTCATGTCTAACTCGATATCCCTCATGAAAGGACTCTATGAACGCTTTGAAGCAACATATTTTACCAGGTGTTGTTTTGTGACAATAAACTCTTAAAAGGACACTGGATAACGATACCCAGACTCCATTGAGACCCACAGAATAAAGCAATCCAGAAATTTCGATCCCCCTCCCTCTATCCTTTGCTGCTAAAACACAGCGCATTAAGCATTAAACACAAGGATTATGTTCAATCCCACTTAGCAAGACGTCCACGGATGTCGAGAGGACGACCTAATTTGGGCCCCTACGTAAGTTTTCCGGACGTCCTTATTCGTCGCGAACGTAGAAAAGACGTAGCATCGACGTCGCGTCCGAATCGGACGTACGAATAACGTCCTACGGACGCCGGGACGTAAAAGGACGTCCGGAAAACTTACATATGGGTCCATATTAGGTCGTCCTCTCCGAATAAGACGTACCATGGACGACCCTTGCCGAGTGGGAATTAATCCACTGTTTATGTTGATACTTATGCAATGTGAACAGCAATAAGGGATTTACAGTACCATGTGTGCTAAAGAGGTTATTTTATATCAATAAAATGTTGTCCAGTTTAAGCGGGCAAAATACTTATATATTTGAATAATTGTTTGCAAACACAAGGTGTCCAGATTTAGCGGGGTTTTAAATGGTTTTATATAGTGAGAAATAAAACGGGACTGAAAACACGGTCCGGTTTAGCGAGGTATCTGGTATATCGAGGTGTCCGGCTCCAAGGTTTCACTGTATAAGGGAGTGGTAGATTAAATAAGCGTTTCGTGTCCTCGCTTGTTGTTTTCACTGTTTTACTTTATGTATAAAATCACAATAATTGCGATAATTAAATTTCATGACCACAGAAAAACACTGAAAATAGAAAGCGACGACAAGAATCGCTGATTTAATGTAACCGCTCCCTGTGGAGACAATCTTAATCATCCATGCTAGAGAGCAATCCTTCAACACAGCCAACAGAGAAACAGCCCAGAATAAACTTTAACATGTCATTTATGCTTATATCATATTTTATATAAAAAAGGTTATGCAAGCCGCAAATATATATTTATTGCCGCCTGTAAAAAACAGCATAATATGGGATATAATGCAAAAAAAATCGTAAATGAAGAACATACAATGCGCATAACATTTTTGTACATACGGAACCGAAAAAGAATGAGCAATGATTATGGGATTTGATGCAAAGCATTTGAAATAGAATACATTGATAAACTAACAATGATGCAAGGTACTGCTAGAAAAATATTTATATTTATGTTCATGAATGATAATTTAACAAATTAGGTTAACACTTTAAAAAATCGTTTATTCTAACATCTAAATCTTTATATTCATTTGTACTCTTGATTTTACTGTATTTTCTTAGCACTTGTTTTCCACCTGCTATCTAAGACGCCAATTGCAACTTGCTTCATGTATGACGTAACAATTATTTTGCGCAATGTAAAATAACGTCGACACTGCGTCGATTGTTGTTACCAAGCAAATTCTATTCGATTTCTGAAAATACGATTTTATCACTTGTAATGCATTTTTCTCGGTTTTTGTTTCGTTGTTGGTGGTTTGATGACCATAACTAATGTTCTGAAATAGGTTAGATGTCCACATGACAGCTATTAAGATTTCGAAGTGGAGCTTATCTTTTATCGCCCATTTCCAATGATTAAAAATTTTATCAAAATTATGTTTACGTATACTATTTAATGATTGCTGTATGGCTAAAGAAATGGGCAAAATAACGCATTATGATAAATAAGATGAAATGATGTTTTTAATTTCTTCACATCTTGCATATATTTGATAAAAACATAAGCGTGAAATTAAAAGCGAAAATCTACATAATAACCACGTGGTAATTACCCAAGATCAACCGGAAGTAAATTTTAGCAGTAATAGGATTAGGCAAGTGAGTTGTATAAAGGCACGGGGCCTGCGGCCCCGGGCCGACTATTCTACTCCTTGCCGCAACACCTCTGAAAACAGGACCCGTATTCTCCGCTCCCCATAAGCATAAAGTTATTCTTAAAATCGATGTAAACGGATGGGGAAAATAGGAAATTTAAGATTAAGGTTAGAGCGGAAGTCCATGTTCCTAGTACGTAAAACACATTGGAGTCCCCCCCCCCTCATAACCCCGCAAAAACAAATAAAAATACCTGATAAATACGATGTACTTGCATGAGGTATACATTTATTTCTGTAACACATCACTTAGAAAATGATAATTAACCAGAAATTTGTCCTTGGTACATGCAAAACTGTGGATGATAATTACCCTAAAGTGAAATGCACCAAAAATATTATGTCATAAAGTTTTGATATTATAAAGCTGTTATCTAATGTAGTAATTGATCGATTGAATAGCCTATTTACAAACAGATAAACTACAATTCACAAATCAAACACCCAAAAAATAGAATAAATTAGTATATACATGACATTAGCTATGTTAATTACATGCTATAGGCACCTGCTTATTAAACCTGCTTTTAGCAAAACTAACCAAACTAAGGACTGGACACATGGAAAGCTTCTTGCTTTACCCTTAACAATCATTTTCTACAATGCGTTTTTGTGGCCACATGGGGAGCTGTTTCATTAAAACAATAGATATTTGGCACTTAACCGAACGACAGATCAGGGAAAACGTTATATTATTATTTTTCGAAAATAAATTAACCTGTGGCATTTACGTAGAAAACGAACAGGCGCGTGCTAGAAAAACAAGAAACCGCCACAAATAAAAGCTCCATATACACCACAAAAACGGTAAACACACACAAAAAACGCTTATACACGAAACGATGGAATTCTAATACATTTATTTATGCTTGCCGGTCACCGATTTTATGTTTAAACGAATGAAGACAAATAGGATAGGTGGCTTGTATTTTATTATTATATATGTATGTTAACCTTGTTGAATATGATATTTTACATACATGTACAGTTATTTATGAAACACCATTACACATATTATACACAATACACCTTTTTAATAAAGTGATATAAACATAACAAAGTAATTAAATGAAACGTACTTTTAAGCTGATTATGAATACATTAACGTCTGTGGAGGCTAGAAAAACAAGAAACCGCCACCAGTAAAAGCCCCACAGACACCACGAAAAAGGTTAACACACAAAAAACGCTTATACACGAAACGAAGGAATTCTAATACATTTATTTACCGCACTCGAACGCCACCTACCCATGATAGAAGTAGTTTCTTTGCTATAGCCATTTTGACAGCAATGTGTTGCCGTTCCAGTGCGAAAACTATGCAAAGAAAGGCCACAATCAGATCCAAGAATCAACGTTATTGTTGACCTGATAATAGTGTTAAAATAAGAGGGACTAATAGGGTTTCCATCATCGTGAATTATAAGTAACGGACCCGCCTTTTTGGTCTTAATCGTAAATATGCATGTACAGCTTTTACTGGACGAAACATACATGTTTGCTCTGGAATAAAAAGAGTAAATGTTTCATGTTTACTATGCTTAAAATGTCTAAAAATGATCTCAATACCTGTTAATTTACCCGCATTTGATGCAATTTTTACTTGTTTTCATTGTAAAACATTTTGTACATTTGAAGAATTAAATCTCATTTCGCCTACTCGCGAAAATGCATGGAACGATAATAAAAACATAGATTAAAATAGCGCAGCCTGATAATGATCTACCAACCTATGAAACATATTGACACATCCCACGTCTATGCAACGTCTTTTCTACGTCCACGACTAATTAAAACGTCCGGGAAACTTTCATACGGGTCTAAAGAAGGGCTTCCGCTCAACGTCCGTGGAAGTCTTGCCGAGTGAGTACCTGTCAAAGGGACATGATTATTATACACATCTTACCTAAACTATTCAACATTATGAACATGTCTTATTAAATGCCATTCAACGATTTTTTTAGAAAGTGTAGGTTCCAGCATTAATTACTTGCAACATTGAAATTCATCACACAAAAAAAACAAACAAGATTTTTTTTACAAACATATGCTCCGATTTCTGTAGCACGATAACTACAATTTGCTCATCAAAAACATATACCAAGTGAGATATTCTCAAGCACGCCTCTCTGACACTGGTTAAGCAGAGTTCGGATATGGCGGGCAGAAAAAGAAAAAATGTCGCAAAATACATTTACAAATTCGTTAAAATATAATACATATTTAATATAAAAAATAATTGTACGAATCAGTTATTATATATTTTCTGATTTGAATCCTTAAACTGTCATTGACTATGTTTTGAAGCTTTAACATTTGTGGTTGAAACGTCAAGATGGTAAGCAAGACGTTTCATTAGCCTTTGAATCGAAAACCTCAATTAAAGTTTATAGTCTGATAATATTAAAAATAACTAAGGAAATGGCGGGGTCATGTGTCCAAATCGGCCACATTTAATGATTGATGGATTTATCTATGACTACAAAGAATCGAGACTCTCTAGGATATATTTGATTATTTAATTGATTCCAACGCATTGTATAAACGAATTGTATTTATCACATTAGATTCGTTTCATTATTCCATTCGAAATTTTTATTTTTCTATTTTTGAACCTAGATATGATTTTAATTTTCATTGACAGCTTTAAGGATCCTTTTCACGTTGACTGTTTGAAATCGTGTAAATATGTGATCGATTTCAATAAGCGTTTTGGGGAGTTTAATTGATTGATACTCTCCAAATTGTCCGCAAAATCAAAATCATAACAACGACAATTTTTATATTTCTACAATCATGGAAACTCTATATTGATATTAATATTACATTCATATTCATTAAGATACAACTCTTCTCAAAAAGTTTATCAAGTTTAAATCTATACATGATTTCGATTCAATTTGTAAGGTCTCAGGTAGCTATATTCTAGCTAATAGACTCGATCTTGTATTTCACAAAACCGACGTTGCAACAACGATAATATAAATAGATATGATATATTTAACAGAAATCAGTGTGAACTAATGTTGAAATAGTGGACAGTGTATCAGTATATCAGAAAAATTTCATTTTGTTTGATAGAATCCCTAAAATGAGCAAGATGTACATAGTTTGACTCAAAGGAGTCGGCTATTTTGAGAAACAACTCTTTCGATAAACTTGTAGCCCATCGTAAGAAATTGAGAGTCGTTCGTGAAAAGCGTCGCGAGCATTAATGTTTTTATAGCCTCTTCTTTTTGTTTAACATTTATTTTAGTTTTATATTGTAATGTATGCTTATATTTTCTGCGTTGAACAATTTTCTTATATTGTTTTTGTTAAAATATTCTTACCCTAATATTGTCTAATAATGTTGTGTCTATTAATGGAAACACCATGTCAACACAATTTATTGACAAAAGATCAATTCATATTTCGATTTTATGTAAATTTTGTGTTGTGTTATTCACAACATCGACTAAAATTGTAAAAACGAACATGTGATTAAAACACGAATTTTTAAATTCAAAATGCATTAGAATTTTTTAAAGAAAGGGTGTTAAAACGTCTTATGTTACATAAACTCAATCCGATGCTCTAACTTTCTGAACATATACAAATAAATTTTGAATAACATTGTATATCTATTTGCTACAATTTTTTTTCTTAAATAATATTCAAAATCGGTGTCTTAATAGTTCATTCGATTCATCCTAAGGATTCTCTTCGCACCCAAATACACCCCATCTCAGCTTCGGTTCGATTTCGAAAGTTTCAATGGTCAAACGTACAAATCGAGCGGCAACCGGAGTGGCAAAACGACTGATTACGATACTCCCGCCACCATCGGTATTTCCTGCAAAGATGTGGCTCCCACCCACAACAGCCTGAACCGGAGAGTAGGTCATTCCATCTTCACTTACGCTCACCCTATACTCAGTGATCCATCGGGTTTCTTTTCCTCGCGTATGAATTTCGTAGATGATGCGAAGTTCTCCGAAATCAGCCTGAATTCAAATATTGTCATAGATTTAAAATCAAATATGTTAAAATAAATAAAGGGATTCTACAAAAATGTCGATTCAAAGAAAAAATACGAAAACAATATTAAATGGTCTAATATATTTTTTTTTATGTTTCTTCTATTTTCTTCTTAATTTTGAAATTATATCCCACTGTTCCGAAAACAATTTTTATTTCTGTATTTCAGAATAAATCTATTAAAATGCTGCTATATCATGTGTAGTTAAAATGTTTACCTGTATCCATTCTCCAGCCGCATCAACACTTGGTCTCCAGTACACCGCAGAATCAAGACGGCTATGCTTTGCTGCACGGGTATCGTCTACCTCAGATGAGGCAGTTAATGAACTATCAGGAATCGCGCTGATTAAATCAGAAAGAGTATCGCATGTTGGACCGGCTGAAATCGAGATATGATTGCACATTGATATAAACCTTCATCTATAATTGTATAACTATTGATAAAATACTTTATATCCATAATTGTGTAATTGGCAAAATCCGAAACTGAATGGCAAGGGGCGAATTGATATTTTTGTGAAAAGAACACCCTTGCGTTTTTGTATATCTGTGCCGATCGTCCAGCTACCAAATCATCTTGAACTTGAAACCGGGGCATTCAGATTTTTTAAGGCGGGCATTTCGTAACTTAGCTACGGCCATCTTATTTCTTATCAATGTTGATTCAACTTGAAATTATCATCTTGATAAATATGACAGACCTATGAATAAAACATGATTAAATATTTTAAAAAACATTTAAATGTTTAAAGCTGATAAATGAATTAAATCAATAAATCGCTTTCAATTTTAAAGGTTTGTTTAAAGCAATAAGTATTTTATAAAACTATTTTGTTTGATTTTCTTATTCAAATAATCTTATAATTGCTGGAGCTTCCTAATGTAAATACTTACGTGTCAGCGAATTCGGAATCATTGTTATGTCACCGTTCCAAGGGATCGCCTCGCATCCAAATACACCCCATCTCACCTTCGGGTCTATTTGGAATGTCTCAATTATCAAACGCACATATCGAGCGAAAACCGGACTGGCGAAACGATTGATAACGATACTCCCGCCATCAGTATTTCCTACAAAGATATCGCTTCCACCCATAGCCTGAACTGGAGAGAAGGTCATTCCATCTTCACTTACGTTCACCCTAAATCCCGTCATCCATCGGGGACCTGATCCTCGTGTATAAATTTCGGTGATGATGCGAAGTTCTCCGAAATCAGCCTGAACACAAATTAATTATTGTCATTGATTTAAAATGTGCAAAAGTAAGCCACCATTTGTGGAATCATGCAAAATGTTCATTCAAAAAAAAATAAACGAAAACCAATATTGCTGGGGTTGATATATATTCAATCTATTCTCTGCTATTTTTTCATATTTTCAAGAGCATATCTAACTGTTAAAAAGACGGTTTTTCATTCGGTATTTTAGAACAACTCTGTCTGAATGTTGCTTTATCAAGTGTCGTTAAAATTCTTATTTACCAAAAAAATCAACATGTTTACCTGTAACCATTCTCCAGCAGCATCAACAGCTGGCCGCCAGTACACCAAGGAATTCAGACGGCTATGCCTTGCTGTTCGCAAAGGGTTCTCAGATGAGGCAGTTAATGAACTGTCAGGAATGGCGTAAGGGGCATCACTGATCAGATCAAATTGAGCGTCGCACAATGGGGCGGCTGAAATCGGGTTTTGATTTCACATAAATATCAACTTTCATCTATAACTGTATAATCATTGATATAATATTTTATATCCATAATTGTATAATTGGTCCGAAATTTAATGGTAAAGAGCGAGATTTTTGTGAAAAGAATCCCTTTTGCGTTTTTGTATATCTATGCCGGTTTTCAAGCAACCATATCGGCATGTACTTAAAACGGGTCTTTGAGATTTTCAGGCGTAAGTCCAACCACTTAGCCATGGCCATCAAATTATTTATCGATGCCAACTCAGCTTGAAATTATTATTTTAATAAATATGACTGCTGATATGTAAGTTTATTTTGTCTTTGTGGAATCAACAATAAAAGCGTGGATGCAACATCTTGGACAAGTGTATTGGCACAAAAAATAGAAACTTGTATTAAAACTAACCACACGCCAGTAAAAATAGATCGCTTGCAAAAAATGTGTTATCCAACTCCATGAGCATTATATTTACTGCTACAACATTTTGCAGCATACATTGCGTAGTGTCTAAGCAAATACACCTCTCTCCAGTTTCAGTGTTCTATGAATGAAAAGCATTTTATTATAACATGACCATTCCGAAGTTCAATATGCAAATACACAAGATCACATGTAATGAAATATATCATTTGCATGGGTACCCCATTTATGTTACCTGTTTACGGAATATCGCTGCATCTTCATACTCTAGAATAAACCACACTGTTGAAACGTTAGTTCTAATACACAGTGCAGTAATATTAAATACGTCGCTCGATGGTAAGCTGAGGATATACTGTGGGCTGCCTGGTAGAAATGTCACGAAATCAGTTGATCCATGCAAAACCAGCTGTAAATCCTGGATCGTATAGAGTGAGTATAATTTATCAAAATGTTGACGCAGGTTATTTGATTGACATTCTTGACTAATCAACTTAATATATTCAAAAATACGGGTTTTCATTGACATAAATGAGTGTATATTAATTTTGATCATTTGGGTAGAAATAACTTACCCCTTCCACTGGCGAGTGATTGTTTGCAATTGTCAGGTCAAAATTAGATGACCCATAGGTAGATGACAAGCGTGTTCCAACGTTGCAGTTGTCTGAAAATGTTGTCATATATAAGTGGAACGTGACTAGATTGTTATATGTTATATTAATAGAAAACATGTTTGAATCATAACCCTTATAATTTAACTGAACAAAAACAAACATAGCAGCATCAATCTGAGCCTTGTCATGTCATGTTATGATACCGAAGGAGTTATATATGCGACCATTATATCAATGTTTGGTCATCACAATCATGTTATGTGATCTTAATATTATTGTAGTTTATCATTTTACCACACTCGGAGAAGTCAAAACAGCATAAATTAGAATCAACAGATTGGCCAACACATTCGCCATCGCAAGTCCCTTCGCATTCTCGTTCCCTATTGAGAATTCCATTCCCACATGTTCCACCTATGCATTCTATATCTTCCCAGATAGTCCAAGAGTTAGGAACTAAACGTATATATCAAAATTCCATTATTGTTTTGGATATTAAATAAGGATGAAATAATTAGATATTTATTCACGAGTTTATAAGAGAGTTGTGTCATTAAAACAATTCTAGCGCTATGTTTCACGACTCTGTTGTAATAAAGATTGATATATCAAAACCAACCACATGCTGTTGTTGATGTCGTAGGAATTGACGTAGTGCTTGTTGATTGAATGAATGGCGCTATGGAAAATGTAAACATATATCAAATACATAAATATGATACATATAAAAATAACCTTTTTGAATATCACAAAAGAAATGGCATGCTTAATACGTGTTACATTTTACGCATTGGTAAATTATTTTGGGATAGATTTGATGTAGATTAATGCACGCCATTGATATAATAACTGTATTTTAAACCGCAACATATGATAAGAAAAGTATAAAAAAAGAAGTATATAGAAAAAGTATAATATCAATAATAAGGTATCAATGATAAATAATTATATGCTTACGATATAGTACAGTTAATCAATGAAAATGAAAAAAACATAGTAAATGTTATAGAGGTCTGAACCTTTTTCAATATAATATCATTTTTTATAATAGTAATTACGTTTCATGTTAAATAATTGTTACTGACCACAAGCATGCACTTCGAAGTTTTTAGCGACTTTTACGTGTTCACTATCTACAATTCTCACGCTTGCTTTAAGCACGTCATGTAAAGGCAGGGGAGATGTCCAACAATACGTCCTTTCGTCACTACCTGCGTTCTGCAATGCATAGAGAAGTCAATCAGTTTGAGTTTGAACTGTTTTCAAGATGTTTGCTGCTGTTTTCTTTGTTCATGTTTATCAATCCAAAGCATTAAAATTGATTAATCATTTTACTCAAAATTATCAATCACTTTATTAGGTCAAATACGAATTTCGTTAATATGTACACACTTTTTCAATATTTTGCAACTGAAAATATTTTTGCACAAATGATAAATTTTCCATTAAAAACGTGAATACCATTTATGCTTATTGTTCTTATAGTTGTATGGTATGAATGTATAACTCACTGCTGATCTCAGCACTGTGCCATTTGCAAATTCCACAATCAACCGAATCTTAGTCGAATTGGTTGTAATGCAGAATTGCTCGATACTAAAGGCGTCGCCAGTCAATAAACTGAGGCTGTAGCGCGGTCGGTCATTGATATCGTGAGTTACCTGACTGCCTGATCCCACGAGTATCAACCTATCATCCTGAATATATATCGAAATCAATTTTAAGATGTTCCTACTATTAATATGTAATATTATCTAATTCAGGTATCAATGATATGGTTTATTGCTGATTTAGAGAAACCCGCTCAGTATTTTTAAATAATTACAGTACATTTTATTTGACAAATTGTGTAATTAAAACTTACTTGAAACAAAGTCCATTCAGATGAAATCATTTACAGATTAGTTAAACATTGCACCTTGAGTCATAACACCATTGATAAATGTGCTGCATATAAAGGGTGAGACTTACCCCTTCTAAGGGTGGGTCACCAAAGATTCGTTCAAGAAGAAAATTATTATCGTTATAGTTAGAACAAGCAAGACTGCCAGTCCCACAATCTACAGGATTTGGTACAGGTGCTTCAATGTTAACAAGGTTGCCCATTATAAGCAACAGAGTACCTGTAATGTGACATTTTATTTTACAATATAATATTCATTCAATTTTACTTGTCAAAATCAAGCACATTTGATAGCGTTTACAATTGTCAAATCAATCAAAGAACATTGTTGTAGAATGTCTCAGAAAATGAAACAAAATGTCGTTCAAATGTGATTAGATTGATTGCTATCTTTCCAAAATACAGCACTGTATAAAGCACTGTTTTATTATGAACATATTTATGTAATATGAAATGATCAGAATGTTCTAAATAATTCCTGAATCACTAATGGTAGATACTTAGAAACTATTTATATTGAGTTTAAAATGTATGACCTATTTATTTCAATTGAAAATTTAAAATTCTCGCTATTATCCATTAAACTGTGTTTCTTGCTTTCTCATCGATTGATTAAAATACAAATATTCATAAGATAAATATACAAACCAAAGTAATAAGCCTTCATTATGCGTAGCTTAATGGGCTTATCATATACCACCGCTAAACAACGTTACCAAAGTTAAATTAATGTTGCTCTATGATGCCATATCATGCTATATCATTTGATGTTACATGCTCGCTATAGTCACTATTAAATCAAATTGTACGATTCAGAATTGACTATATTTACAGCATTGTTAATTATGATAATTGATTACTTCATTTAAGCATGTATTATTATGACAATTACATCAAGTGATTTATTTCATATAATGTGTAATCAATATTCAACAAAAGTACATGCAATCAAAGAATATATATTCAAAATCAATTTTGACGATTAATCTTTTTTCATAGAATGTGAGAAATATCGCATATTTATGACAATTTTGATTTATCGAATTTATATGTTAATTGAAACCTGATGCTCTTTACCTACTCGTTAGTATGAAGAACAATTTATTATTATAGCTTGATACACAATATTTCATAAAAAAAATATTTTTTGTTGTGCATTGTGAAATTATTATTTTTTTCTTTTTTATGCAATCTGAATCACATAATATATCAGGTAAATTATGATCTTATTCAAATGTATGACAATGTTTAAAGTAAACGAAGGATAGGAATGAGTATAAGCTGGTTAAACAACATCAATTATTAATCAATTCCTTTATTATTCATATTGAAATTTCGTTATACATCATTTATATACTGTACTATAGCCATATTACTAATTCTTATTCTAGGAATTCTAACGATTCCTTATTTATCATTGATATACAGTCTGTTATAATGAAGAGAAGATCCAATGGCAGTAGTATATTTGATTAATGATCTCGTGTCTACATAATTTGGAATTCTTGGAATAGTGGTAGCTTATCCATTATGCAATAATGAAAAGTAAAGACAGCATTTCAGATGTTTATAAAAGTCAATAACTAATTAGTCGGTTAGTGACATGCCATGGTCTTGAACAAATCTATTCGATCTTGAACAGAACAATCGCCATGGAAATCATGAGTGATGAAAAATCTATTTTTCTGAGAAATGAGAATTCTTGAAAATCTATGACGATTATAAAACGCTCAATTCATGTGTAGCGCTTAACCTAATGGTCTTAAGCTACACATTTTCAACATGACATATTTATGATTTAAAGCTGAGTGAAAAATATTTGATCAAAATGATACAGCATTTTGAATTTAGTGAATAATGAGTTTATTCAAATATATACAAATTGTGAGAGGCATTAAGTAGAAATAATAAGTTCATATCTGATAAAAAGCATTGATTTATGTAGAAATAAATCATTGATCATTATTTGTATCAAATCATGGAATATAACATAATAACGAGACAACAATTATCGATCTAAGCACTTTTAAATTCTTGGAATCTTTAATCATCGATTACATTACTTAATCCTAAGCAAATACACGGTTGCAGATTATGAATCATTAACACAAATTCTTAAAAATATGTTATTCAATTCTCGAATTATAACATATATGAATTCTCCAGTCAATCATGACAGGCTATTGTCTTGCAGATGTATCTCGATTACAGGATGAATCATGCGTAATGATATTGAGGGCATTTCTAGCATGTATTCATCATAGTAACTGTTCTTTGTATTCTCAAAATGTTTACATCAACGGTGATTTGTCTAATGACCACCTTCAAATGCTTACAACAATGAATCAATTTCATTTAATTCGATTGTTGAATTTATCATATTTTCAAATACAGATTGACAAAGCATACCCGTTCAAGGTGCCAATGATTAATATCAATCAGACAAGCATTCTGTATAGATTGGTTGAACACATGAACGGACAAATCATACACCGTGGCGGATAATCTAATAAACAATGCATTTTGGTAAGCTGTTGCATCTAAACGTTCATGCACCATATTTGCATTTAACGTTCCGATTCACATTAAAATCAAAATAATAAGTTATAGCATTCAAAGTATGCAAAGCGGTATCCATTTGCATTATTTACTCAGCCTCAGAAATACAACATCATCTATCATAACTGTATCCTAATTGGTTGTTACAAAATATTCTATTAAACTTATGAGACAATATAGGACTTATTATTAATTATATAGTTTCAAGTATGGTGAATCAACTATCTATAGGTTATTCCTAATTTGATACGATACGGGGAAAAAACATGAACTTTAGTGACAACCATAGAAGGGTTGATTTGTATGATATTGTTCAGACAAAAATAACATATAACTTGAAATCATGCTTTATATTATGATGGCGTAAAGCAATAACAGAAACACACCTACACACGTTAGAATTTAGTTGAATATTTGTAGTTTATCATCAATTTACAATATCAAATACTGGGCATCTTATAACGTTGAATATCGAAATGTTTATTACAATTTCCTTCATAGACATATAGCTTGGCGTGCTTAATCGAAATATGATTGAAAACGGGTAGCATATTCACGCATTTAGATTTTCGTTTTTCACAAAAGGTGTTCCTTTTTCCAATTCTAGCTACTTAAATGAGCGAAATGAGGTCAGCTAGCTACACAAATAGGAACACCTTTTTGCAAAAATAGTTTTTTTTTAAATAATTGATTATGTTTTGCTTACTTCAACGTTATAAGATGTGTAATGTACAATTAAACACTTTTTGAAAATTATGTCGTGGGGTGCCCTTCGTTTATGCCCCGCTAAAAGTATGATTCTATACATAAGTTTATATACTAGATCGTTACTGGTAAGAATGTTTACACAAAACACAAATAGAGGTCTATTGGTGTCAATTAATTATTTTCCCACGCCAGGGTTTAATAAATAATTAGAGAGGTTGAACATTTTTTGCAATCTAGCTCGACCCTAGACAATAATAAAGAACATATAAAGAAATGTTATATTTAAAACCGTAATGCCAAAAATGTGATATATTCCAGTGGGGTTCGGTCTAAAATACGCACTGTAAAAATAAAGTTCCCGAACTCTAAATGGTTTTGAAGATAAATTAAAATACCGACTGCATTGTTATTGTTTGGTATAGCTTTACAAGAGGGTCAAAGTGTAGCCACCGAAATATTTGAAAGCTTCGAATGTTTCACTGTTAAGAAACTGTATATCTATTTTCATACTTGTGGTGCAGGTGTTTGTCGCATTGCGTTAAATTTATCATATTTAATGTCGAAATCATTCATTTTATCATCATTTATAATATATTGCGATTCTTGTTACTTTCTCTATTTTGCTTTTATTCGAAAAACAATTTTATTTGCCTGAATTTTCATGAAATTGTTTTATTTTGGTAAAATTTATTCAGTGCGGTCCTAATCGGTTGCGATGATTGGTCCATGTGAGTTTCGCGACTGCCAACACAGATACAAGTGAAGTTGCACATCGGAATATTTAATTATCTTGTGTTTATCCCTCATTATTTTCATCGATTATACACTGTGTTGTATAGAAGAAGCATTTATTGTAGATTTGGGATAATATTGCTTTTGTTTCACCCCTAAACTTGTTAGTTTAACGCCACGAAACGTAAGTTTGTTTGCCTTATGACCTCCAAATGTTCCGCCATGTTTCTTTATCATTACAAGTTAACCTGGCACGTGGAGCTCGATAACGCCATAAATGTAAATATTCAAAATGTTGACACATGTCATGTATTTATTTCATATGTATTTTTATTCTTCCGGTACACATATGTCGAGGCAAGTCGCCGGTATGACTGACCGATGATCGATTGGGAAAGCCGGTGAGCTGTCAAAATGCTCGCTCCCTTAAATTTCGATCGAACACTAGCTCAAATGTTTATTGAATTAAATCAACTACTTCTAATGTTGTATGACAGAAATTAAAGGGCCTATGTAAATGGAGAATGCTTCGCAGTCAAAGCGTCTTGGTTGCTTCCGGGTCTTACAAACTTTTGAGGTTCAGGACCCATATTCTCCGCTTTAACCTTAACCTTAAACTTAAGCTTTTCCCCATCCTTTTACATTGGTTTTAAGGGTAAGGATAAGCTTAAGTCGAGCTGAGAATATGGGTCCAGGTCCCAGAATTACCCCGTATTCTTTTGGAATGTATCTGTATCCGGGGATAGATGCGGTTACAGTCACCAACCCAAAAGAACAGTGTTCCCGAACATGGTTACATGTCACCAGGTTCGGGGACACTGTTCTTTTGAAATGGTTACGGTAACCGTATCTGTTTCCGGGGACGGAATGCTTCCAAAAGAATACGGGGTTAGAAAGTCTGAAAAAAAAACAGGATAGATCTTCTGGAATAGCGTGGTTGATAATTGGCATAGTTTGGACGAAACTAACGTCAATATAAGTGGGCAGTAGCCCCCAACTCCAAAGGACCAAACTGTTGAGATGCTAAACGGTCTGTCTGTCATCGTCTTCTTTGACTGCTTGTACTGACTAGAACATTGGAACGGAGCGTCATAGATACAAATCGTACTTCATTTCATTAATGCCTCGACTGAAAGATGGCTCGAGCGCGATCGCCGTGTGAAAAGTCAAACGCTCGCGCACGTGTAAAAATGATTATAAAAGTAAGGCTATAAAAGCGAACGCCGAAGGCGCGAGCGAAATGTTTATGGTAGTCCTTTATGAATTTATTCGGTGAGTTTAAGTTGTGGTGGATCTTCATTCGTGTGAGATCTATCGTCATCCAAAACGACACTCTGGCAGCCAAGACACCGATTGTGTATGCGATCCTATGATTGCTTAGATTGTATTCTTCCTTTCGTTTCTAATCGGTACCGAAAAGCGTTACTCGTATTTCGTATGTTTTAATCATGACCGTCTCACCCATCATGAACAGGTGCCCATCTTGAAAAAAAAAACATCAGCAGCAACATTATTTTTAAAAAAGTCAGGGTGTATCATAATGGTCGAAACCCTCAGTAATTTCGAGGCTAAATCAAGATTACCGAAGGGGAATTAAGGTACCGAATTGAATAGAATTACCGAGTTAGAAATCGATTTTATCAAGGCAGAAATAAAGTACCCTCGACAAATTACCGAGGCAGATAAAAAATTATACGGATTAATAAATGCGACGAAAGCAA
The DNA here is from genome assembly GCA_001703475.1 of Hydroides elegans. Taxonomy (NCBI): domain Eukaryota; kingdom Metazoa; phylum Annelida; class Polychaeta; order Sabellida; family Serpulidae; genus Hydroides; species Hydroides elegans. The sequence goes on from LQRL01115921.1 coordinate 22,141, forward strand.
CTGTAGTGAAATTGAGTACTGTAGTTAAATTATAAAGTTCCAGATTTTATACTAGCCTGTCGTTGCTGTAACCTCAATAAGTTTCTGGCCCGACGGAAAAGTTACCAGACCAGCGGGACAGCATTAAACGCGAACACTTGACAAAAGTATCCTAGAAATCATGTAGATGTGTGACACGTCTATGCCGCCGTTTGAATCTAAAACCTTATACTGTCAACGAAGGACTTAAAATTTGGGGAACTTATGGCATTTCTGGATATTGTACAAGTTGTATGAAGTCATGTCGTTCGCCACAAACATTCACACTTAATTTTCTTACTACAGTGTTCTATGTTTCAAATGAAATATCGGAATGTGTGAGAAAGACTAATCATTGACTGTACACATACGTTGTAAAGAATCTCACCGGGTGAAGCATAAACCCGAATTCTGCCTCGGTAATTAGGCCCAAAACCCTAAGGTTAGAGGCCTATAGATTTTGGGTGTCCGTCCGTCCGTTTTTCCGTCATCGATTCTTTTCCAGGCTGCATCTGTGTAACGGATGGTCGTAGAGACCTGGGAATAGGCCAAAATGAAAGGTCTTGGCGTGTAGATGTGCCTTTTTGGCAGTTTCAGCCAGATTGAGTTACCGGAAATTGGCCGAATTTGGCCAAAATGCCCAAAAACTGTGGTTTTTCGAAACATGAGCTTGTACGGGCTAGAACCTTTGAACGGAAGGTCATAGATGCTTTGTTATATGCTCAAACTAAAGATCTTGATGTGTAGATGTGTCTTTTGACAGTTTCGGCCACCGGAAAAATGACTTTGGCCAAAATAATCAAAAGGTGTGATTTATCGAAACATTATAATATACGAAATATTCATTACCCCCTTCGAATCGGGGGGCGGTTGGGGCCTTTTCGTGTTTCACAAATACTTCCTTGTTTTCCGAGGATACCTGTATATTGTCTCGACCCAAATGGTACACCCTGAATAGCCTTTCTGTTCTTTTTTCTTTGCGTCACTAAGTTTAAGATTTTCCAGTTATGTCTTCATTTTCTTTCTCTGTTTCCCATTTTGGTTTTAAAATTGTCGTAGAAATGACTAAGTCATCTATATATGTGTCGTGCCAACAGGTTCGAATGTTTCCGTTTTAATTATTCTGTCGGTCCGGCCGCTTACTTGTCTTATGCTCAACAAAAACTATGGTTATAAGCAATGCTCTAAGTTGTTCGCATATTAAAGCACACACAGTATCCTTAGAAAAAACAAGGAAGTATTTGTGAAACACGAACACGGCCCCCCCCCCATTCGAAGGGGTGATGACTATCTCGTATATGCCCATGTTTTGGGAAATCACAGCTTTTGGGCATTTTTGGCCAACTTCCGGTAGCCGAAAGTGTCAAAAGGCACATCTACACACCAAGACCATTCATTTGAACCTATTTTCAGGTCTCTACGACCGTCCATTAGAAAGATTCAGCCTGGAAAACTCATGTTTTGAAAAACCGCTGTTTTTGAACATTTTGGCCAAAGTTGGCCATTTCCGGTGCCCGAATATGGCCAAAACTGTCAAAAGGCACATCTACAGGACAAGACCTTTCATATGAGCCTACTCCCAGGTCTCTACGACCATTCGTTACAAAGAAACAGCCTGGAAAAGCCTATGTTTCGAAAACCGCTATTTTTGGACATTTTGGCCAAATTCGGCCATTTCCGGTGACCGAATCTGGCCAAAACTGTCAAAAGGCACATCTACAGGCCAAGACCTTTCATATGCGCTTACTCCTATGTCTCTACGACCATTCGTTACAAATAAACAGCCTGGAAAAGCCTATGTTTCGAAAAACCGCTATTTTTGGACATTTTGGACAAATTCGGCCATTTCCGGTGACCGAATCTGGCCAAAACTGTCAAAAGGCACATCTTCAGGTCAAGACCTTTCATATGAGCCTACTCCCAGGTCTCTACGACCATTCGTTACAAAGAAACAGCCTGGAAAAGCCTATGTTTCGAAAAACCGCTATTTTTGGACATTTTGACCAAATTAGCCCATTTCCGGTGACCGAATCTGGCCAAAACTGTCAAAAGGCACATCTACAGGCCAAGACTTTTCATATGAGCCTACTCCCAGGTCTCTACGACCATTCGTTACAAAGAAACAGCCTGGAAACGCCTATGTTTCGAAAAACCGCTATTTGTGGACATTTTTGCCAAATTCGGCCATTTCCGGTGACCGAATCTAGACGGACGGACAGACGGACGGACACCCCGAATCTATAGGCCCCCCAACCTTTGGGGTTGGGGCCTAAAACAAATGTTATAAACATTTAACTCTCCTGTCTCCGGTATAACACGTTAGAATGGTGGTCATGTGGATTCTCCTTGAATATCAATGGAACTTGTTCCGGTTAGTTACGATGTAAGTTAAGATTAGCCTTCTGTTTTTGATTTTGATTAAGGTTAAGCTCTGCGTTCAGACCTTGCGTCAATATATCATATGTTTCTGCCAAAAAAAAAACAGCTTAAAAACTTAGTAAGATTCGTTTTGAAGGAGTAGCATGTTCAATATGTGTAAAGACAGATTCGAATCTTCATTGTTCCCATTTTTCTTTGATAAGTTCGAGCCTTGCAATGATGATTTGAGACCGTGACATGCATGTGTCTACATCGATTGGTTTACAGTATTCCCCCAGAAGTACCATAGTC
>LQRL01115939.1:10445-21462 GCA_001703475.1 Hydroides elegans
GAGTTGTGAATTCTTCGACAGTGAAGCGTAGTTTGAAGTTGTTGTAATAAATGGCTAGCGGCTTTCTGACCTTCTCTGGTACATGGTGTTTTTACAGTGTTATCTCGATTAACTGATGTGGAAGTGTCCGATACGCGTTTGCTAGATCGAGCCATATAACTGCCAATTCACCCTTCTTCTCTTTTGCCTCTCGTATGATTTGTGTTATGACGCTTGTATGCTCAACGCAACCTGCCACACCCGGTATACCGCCTTTTTGAACCGAGGTGTCAATGTAGTCATTCTTAAGCAGGAAGCTGGTCAGGCGCCTGGAAAGTAAGGACATGAATATCTTGCCCTCCACGTTCAGCAATGAAATGGTCCGGAACTGGCTGATTTCAGTAGAGTTCTGCTCTTTCGGAGCAAATATTCCCTCCGACACTGTCCAGCGACCCGGAACGTGCTCTCTTCTCCAGATCACCTTTATCAAATGCCATAACCGGCGGGCTAGTTTTGGGCAGTATTTGTACACTTTGTACGGAACTCCATTTGGCCCTGGCGCCAATCCTGCCCTCGCTTTCTTTAGGATTTCCGTCACCTCGCTCATCGTTGGTTGCGCATAATTGAATTCTGACGCCGGAGGCGGCGGATTAGGTAGCATGCCGACTCGCCCGCTACCTTGAATCGCTTCTTTAGGTTTTTTAGATCACTTCTTAGCGTCTCTATTTCTCGCTGCCTGCGACTCTTGTATTTCGTACCATTGTTGCGGTGTCCTGTCTCACCTATGTTGTCGATATAGTTACGGTGTCCTGTCTCACCGTTTTATTGTCTCTCCCTCGAACTCTCAAACTGCCAATTCTGTAAATGAGTGTGGCCATTGTGTTGAGCTTCCTGTCTACGCTTCCAGTGAGCACGATGTCGAGTGTAGCGTATACGTCGCTCTCGAAGTGTGCCCACTTTGTTGTTTCGCTGCTCTTTGGCCATTTAATGCGTTTCCTTTTCTCTATATCCGGTGCCTCTCTATTTGCTGTATCATTAGCACTCTCCTCTCTTTCATCTGGTTCTTGGAGGTTCCTGTCACTGTGGGATTGTTTCTGGACTGGCCCCTCCTCCGACTCATCAAGTTGCCTTGTGCGTTGAACTAGATTCATGATTGATGGGCAGCCCATTCTTTCTCTGTGGATTTTTAGCCCATGTTCATTCTTTAAGGTCCTCCCGCAACTACAGACACAGCCGTTATTCGTTTCCGTAGTTGATTGAACGGTACCATTCGTCACCATTGATCCGTCCGGGGTAAGTCGCTCATCCTCCTCCCCCGCTCTCGCACGACTTTGGGAGTATCTTTCTCGTAGTTGATCGAAAGCTTGTGTATGACGGTCATGCCGGCTTGCCAGGCCGACAGACCCTGGTGTCGGTCTTTCCAGACTGCCACCTCGTCTATCCGGGTCGTCACCACTCTATTCTTGGTTGTCATCTAGTCTTTCCTGGAAGCCACTGAGTTGTCAGGAGTTAGCTACCTTAAACGACGTCTTGTCGCATTTCACCGGTCCCATCATCACGATGTCTCTTCCTTCAACGGTCGTTTCGGCCCTTACATCGACGACCTCCAGAAGTGGGCCAGTGGGGTTGATCAGATCGCACTTGGAACCGGCGGGCTTTTGTGCTCGTTTCTTTTGCACCATATCCACAGGGATGCCTTTTCTGCTTGCACCCCGGTCTCCTTTATGATATTCTTTCTTTCTCTGTCTGTTATGCCGAGCATCCCGAGAGTTCTCCAAACAGACTGTGCTGGGAAACCGCGGAATCCTACTTCGACTGGAAAACACCATGCCTTCCACCCTTTTGCTTGGCACTGCTCGACTAATTCTTCATGCTTAAGTCGCTTGCGTTCATGCGCTTCGTCAATTCTATCTTCATGTGGTACTGTGAGTTCAATCAGCAGTACAGTCTTTTCGGTTTGTGACCATAACACGATATCTGGTCGTGAATTTGTGGTAGCTATATACTGTGGGAAACAGAGTTGCCTACTAACGTCCGCTCGCCTGTCGCGGTCTTCACGTGCTTTCCGCGCTTTCCTTCTGTCTCTCTGACAAAACTGATGAACTGGGGACCCTTTCCACTGTTGGCGCTGCACTTTCTCTGAGCCTTGTCTAGACCTATTGCTAGCACTTCTAGCACTTGGTTATGCCTCCATGTGTATCTTCCATCGGCTAGGGCTCTCAAGCAGGATGATAGGATATGCTCCAACGTTGCTCTTTTGCCACATAGTTTGCACAACGGGTCATCACTCATTTTCCATGTACACAGATTGGTTGTGGTTGGTAGTATGTCGTACACAGAGCTTATAGCGAAACGGATTCTTCTCGTTTCCATTCTCCAGAGCTCGTCCCATGGTATCTTTTTAGCTCGAACCGACTCCCACCTGAGCCAGCTACCTTGTTTCTTTTTGACCACTGCCTTGGTCATGCGGGCCTCTTCCTCTCCTTGCCGTACTTCGTCTTGGACTAGTTCGCGTCGGCGTTGGGTTGACGCAGTGCTAAACCTGCTTCGGGTTACACATCCTAGCCCTAGCCACCCGTGCGTTACGGTCCCGATTATGTCGCTATGTCTTAGCCTTTCTTCTGCTGAATATATATACGATATATATTAGAACGTATATTCTTTGTTCGCGTGTAATCCTTTTTTTCTTGCAATGTTAAAATGTAATGTTCAGTAATGTTCAGGTCGACGTCAGGTTAAACACTCTTATAGTTAATATTTGTTGTACCCATATGAAAGGTGAGAATGATCTGTTGCATTTAACATAATCTCAGGTAATATAATGTTTTCAATAATTATAATCAATAAGAATAATGTTTTCCTAATGTATAATCTCTTCTTAAGTACCTTTGTTTATATGTAGCTTTCTTGAGTTATCGTTTAATATCCTTATCAGGTGCATGAGGGTCGGGGCTTTATAATGAACCCCAATCTCATGTTAGAGGATAAGTATAGAAGAACTCATAGATAAACAGTTTAGAAGTTGTGTAATGAAGTGATAATTTTTATAACAGAATCTCGTTATGTTGACTATTTCTTATTTAGATAGAACATTGTGAATTCACAAGGATCGTTTGAATGGGAAATAGTGTGGCTTATATACTATTAACATGTTAAATGTTTACGAAACTGTAATGAAATGCTAATTAATTCATTCATTATAAATTCACAACTTATTAAAGGAGTATAAAATAAACACATGATGTTAATTAACGAACTTGTATCTTTAATAATAGTCGTGTGTGTGTCACTTGATCCAAGGTATTTGAAAAATTAAGCAGGATAGTGTAAACTTTATGTCTACCGTCTTGGCTTTTGTAAGATGATTGACTGTGTAAAATGTTATATATCGCATGATCTTCTGACATTTAAAGTTTAAAAACTTGACATAGTGATTTTTGCAACAGATCCAGGCATAGACTCAAAAATTGTCCAAAAATTTATATATTATTTTTTGCTATATTCGTATTGTAATTGTTGAAAAAAATAGGAAGAATCATTTACAATTTTCGTTCGCTAAAAATTCGGATGCAACAAATTAATGACATAATAATTTATAACAATGATCAATATGTGACATTGTCAAAACAAAATAGAATATAGTTCTATTGGGCATGAGCGCCTAGAATAAATGCTATATATGGTTATCTCATAGGACTCGATTTATATTATATGCAGAGACATGAATGATTAGTTGTAAGATCACATATTAATGCAAACGAGTTGCTAGACTTATACTATTCGTTAGTTGATTAGACTAATTCTATACAAATACCAGTCCCTTTTGTGTAATCTCATAGTTCACATTTAACATATACTTACACATGCGGGTTTGTGACTCGCAAATTATTAAACAACCATGTGAATGCATGTAGAATAGGCCTTTCAAAGCATAGGTGAAAATTGCAACTAGCAATATCGTTTCACCGAAATAAAGGAAGAAAATATTTCACATTATTTATGACTTTAAAAATTGAGTTATGTTAAGAGCCTATATTTTTACCGATCCATCAATTCTTCAAAAGGACAAAGCAGGGGACATTTTTGTAACATCAGAATGTTCATTCCTCGGATAACAAGGACAATTATATAAAATATAAAGTGGAAATCGAACAAAAATCGAGTCGAGCAAAGTTGCGCGAATTCAGGAGAACATTATAAAGTAATTGTTTTAGATGTTTTGGCAAAAAAAAAAGAATATTGTTGACACTGTTTAAAATCTTAGTGTAGTCTAAAAAACTCTTAAAGTAAACCATAATATTAAAAAAACTGAATTTACATCATTTAAACTACTGCATGAGTTCGGATATGAATAAAATAGAAATAAGGGCGAAGTAAACCGTGGAATGAGTGTTTTAGGAAGAGCACCTCACGAGCTATTTCCCCAAAAAGGGGTTCCCCACCAATTTTCAGCTGGTTTGGAATTTTTGAGAAAATTCATTCTAGCTCGGAGATTTGAACAGTTTGAGTAACACCTTTTTTTCGAATATTTCTTAATTTTTTACATTTTTACGTAGTGAGAATAATTATTTCAAAATAGAGTAGAGTTGCCTGCAATCGTCTAAAAAACTGTAATTTGTAAGATATGCGTAATTTGGTAAAATTAAACATTTCAATTTTCGCAAAAGGTGGCTAGAAAAGGAGGAACAGCCCAGCCCAGGAACATCCTTTTGTTTAATCAAAATGTTCAAAACCATTATATTTTTGCCCCATGTAATTGGTCGTGTTTCTTTATTGTCAGCCAAGTAAGCCAAGTCAGCCAAGTAAGCCAAAACGTCAGCCAGGAAAAAAGTGACTAAAGAAACAGATCCCGGCTGAAATGGCTTATTTTTTAGGTCAAGGTCAGGCCGAATATGAATCGAAGCATTTTGAATAAAATCCGACGCAAACAATTATAAAATTTGTTGAACTGTTTTTCTAGATATATATTGCAAGCAAAAAGTAACATTTAAACTTTGCAACATAATTTTAACAAAATAAACAAAACGTAAAATCAAAACATTGCGTCACGTGACAAATTTCAGCCAGATAAGCCAGCTTAAGCTGGCTGACGCTTTGGCTTACTTGGCTGACTTGGCTTATCTGGCTGACAATAAAGAAACGCGTTTTTGGCTTACTTGGCTTACTTGGCTGACTTGGCTTACTTGGCTGACAATAAAGTACACGACCATTGTAATGTCGTTTTAAGTTGATTTTATAACTTGTTGAAAAATATGTCGTGGGGTGCCCTTCGTTTAGTTAGTTCTGGATACTTCAATAAAATCAAAAAAAAAAAAACTCTTGCCTACCCCATGTATCCCGGGCATGCTTCGAGGCCCTCAACAGCTATTTTGTCTAAATTTTGCAAATTTCGAGTCACGTTCAAGTTGATCTTAGCGTATGTCAAAGTAAAATACCAGGAGCAACAAAACTTCTCCTCGTATTTATTTTAACTAAATAATTTGAGTATCTGCCTTTTGGTTAAAATCTGGTATTTTCGCTCAGATGCCGGGGTTAATGTTCAAACTTCCACGTCAGTGTATAAGAGGATTTATAAAATACACAACCAGAATGTCTTCTAATTCAGCGAAAACTCTGTTCACTGACACTGGACTTATTGGCGATGGATCAGTTGCACTTATGGTCGGAGCTCCTGCAGAAAGACATCTGGAAAAAGTTTCAAAATTTATCCAACGGGCAGCTCAGCATACACAGGTTTGTGAAATTAACCAATCCCATTGATCCTATTGGGTTGGATCCCTTTATCCGTATTTATGTCTGTCATCTCTTACAGGCTTCTTTAGGGAGGGTCGTAAGAGAGCAAACGAAATTAGGAATGGATTTCGAGTTTTTGCCAATTTTGGACAATAATACAGAATCAAGGCAATAACAGCTCAACTACATGTACATCAATATTAAAGAAATGGATACAGAGTAGTTTTCTAATTGTAGTTGCTTTCATGAAATAATCAATTAAACAAATGATAAAAATAACATTTAATTTTATTGAGAAGCTCAATTTCGGTCAAAGTTGAAATGTTCAATAAATCATATTGTTGATTAGTAATTTACTTCTATCCGGTTACTCAGCAAAACCGTGATGCATCACACCCAGAGTGTGCGTCATGCGGATGAGCATATAAAATCAGTTTTTGTATGTATAGTTGATAAAAATCATTTGATAAAAACGGTACGAGTGTGATAGTGAGACTTAAAACCGGAGTGTATCTTACACTAGCTGCGTTATCTTGAACTTATACAGCTGTGAGTCGCTTAAGGACGTCACATTGACAGGTAGGGCGTTCGATTTGGGTATTGTACGCGGGAAGAAGCTTTACTTTTACACGTTGCAGGATGTGCCAACACTTGTTAGTCGGCTTCGCAACGAGCTGCGATTGTATCTTGTCCTTGTGTATATGTATGGTGATAGGGCTATGTTGGCATTACTCTGTAATGCCCAATGAAGTAGAGTGATGCGAAGGTCTTAACGTAGTTTTTCTAGAGTGTCCCATTCCATAGCACGATAAATTGCCTTAACTATGCATAATCCGTTAACAATAATGTTTATGCTCCATCCCAAAATAATTTGGGCCTATAGAGTTGGTGTGTCCGTGCGACTGTCATCGCTTGCTTGTTAGGGAACGTTTGAGCGGAAGATCATTCTTCCAGACCGACCTACAGCATGACATCGTTACATCCCCAAAACAAAGGTATATATGATAAGTGTGATTGGACGAGAAGTTTTACTTCCTACCCCCAAACATTGAAAAAAAATAAATAAAAGCTCGTGATTGGTCAATCTTGAATGTGAAGGATATCGGCTTTTAAGAATATATATTTTGATAGTTCCGGCCAAAATTGAAGAAAGCATTTGTTTAGCTTGAAGTGAACACAGATGGGCGAAATATGTGTAATATCACCGAAAATGCTATTGCCCCTTCGAATGGGGGGAAAGGGTCGTTTCTTTCAAATTACAATTGCGTTTGAAATGTGCTTCGTTGTTATCGTTCAGACCGAATGACCTCCCCCTTAGTTATTCCATATAGCAAATAATGCAATAGTGAGTGTTATTAGACGTAGTTCGTGATTTGATGTATACTTTTGAGCAACACATCACACCCAAACACACACACACACAAACAAATTTCACTTATAAAAGCAGGTGGTTCCTTATATAGGTTTATTTCATATTGTGTTAAGCAAAGAGATTTTTCATGCCTGATCGTGCGTAGGTTCGCAATAAACATCTACATTTACCACCAATTTTTATGTTTATGTTTCTATGTGTTTCTTTGCAGAATGTTGATTGGTCATTAGACTGCAGCTATTTGCAATATGGTCCCAAAGCAGGCAGTCCCCGTTACAAGCAACAAGTTGCGCGTTTCCTAAGCGAGGGATATGGCACCCCCGTAGACAGGTAGATATTCAACTTTAAAAAAATTAAAGCATAACATGTCTTCATCGATTTACAGTTTACAGAGTTAACATATGATACCATTCACAACATAAATTCGTCATGCATATGCTGCGACACAACTGTGAATGATCTCCATTTTATCTTACAGTGAGAGTTTAGTAGTCACTTCAGGAGCCACGCATGGTCTGCATCTCGTGGGCTCCGTGCTCTTTGGCCAGGATTATACGGTGTGCGTGGAGGATCCCACGTACTTCATTGCCATCAACATACTCAAGGGAGAACTCGGCATGAACGTCGTTGCAGGTGAGCATGCATGGTTAAGAAATAGAAACGTGTACTCGAGTCAATTTGACATTGACACCGAATTCTTGACAAATGGAACTATATCTTTGACATAGGGCATATAGTTTGCACTGTATATTGGTAATGAACGTGGTTGCAGATAAGCAGATACGGTTGGAAATACAAATACAGTAGAACTTCGTTATTTCGAACATGTTTTACTGAAAGTAGCCGTTATCTCAAAGGCCCCTCGTTGATATTTTAGACTGATAAAACCCTGGTTAACTAAAATTCACGGAAAACACGAAATAAAAGTCTGAGCACTTGAAGTTAACGATATTCTACTGTATATGTGATTTTAGTCAATTGATGTGACATACACCACCACTTTTTGATAAATCTTTTGATAAAAAATACTTCTATTTTAAAGAAGTTCGTAGTTTTTATGTTTAGTCTTTGAAAAAAGTGCAAAATGCAGAAAAAAGATAAGCCCATATTTTATCCACAAAATATTCGCTAAGTGCTTCATTTCAACGGACCGAAACAAATCCTACTTGGAATGGGAATATCCTATTGACAATTACAATACAATGTTGAATTATCTGCTTCAGATGAGAAAATACTTCAGAATGCCCTACATATAAATAAATGCTTACTGTCATTTGCACTCATTTGGCACACAAATAATGTGCTTTTGAGTTAATGAGAAGTAAGCTGGAATGATTTGAGGCTAAGCCATGGTTTATTTTACGCAGGCTTCTTCTTTACCACTTTCTTAATGACTCTCTAAATAGGTAAAAGCTGTTGATCGTTGCATAATCATATGTTGAAATGCATTGCGCATTTAAACAAGAGATGAATAAAGTACAGCTGCATTACAGATAATGACTTATTTATGAAATATAGGTTATCTGATTTCACGAATTTTAGACAGGCTAACATAAATGTCTAATAGTAAAATAAATGTCTAACAGATTGTCAGTATTTATACCTTTATTGTAGTATTTTTGTAAGATGGGTTCTTCGTCAACTTTCTAACAGTCAACGGTTTTGAAATGTCCCCAGGTTAATCTTTTCGTGTACCGGTATATAAAAAGCATGAGTTATTGCTCGTTGTGCATGTATTTATCAGTTTTAGGAAATGCTGGTTACAACCACTCAAATGTTGAATATCAAAACGCCCAGGTCCCAGTGCATCTATGTTGCATATAGAAATATTTCAACAGGTCATTATGCACCAGAGATATTATTGAAATTTTATTATTGAAATTTAGAAAAAAAATCTAAATGTATCTATAATTGTATGTCCTCTGTTTCCAGTCCCCACTGGCCCAACTGGCGTTGACACAGCCATACTAGAAAAGCGCCTTCAGGATATCAATGCCTCGAGCAAACAGGAAGTGACCGCAACGCATCCGTTCAAGTCGCTCATCTATATCATCGCCACTTACCACAACCCACTCGGACATTGCATGACACCTGGTAAGTGTGTTAAAAAGTAGGGCTCGACACTTACGGGGGCTCGGGGGCCATTGGCCCCCGGATTTTGCGAGTGCCCGAAGGGCCCCCAACATTTTGATCACGGGGACAATTTTTGCATTGTATATGGACCCCGGGTTCTCGCTCGGGCCCCAAGGTTCGGAAAAGCGGAGACCCAGAGTGCCCCAGCTAATGACACGTATGAATAAATAGTGTTGTATTGAGTCTATAATTTTTATGTAAGAACATGGTTAAATTATGGCCCTTTGAAGATGAAAAATGGCCCTCAGATATTTGGGCCGGGGGCCATCGGCTCCCGGTCGCAAAATCCCAGAAATATCCCTGTATCTTGATCTATATTGAATAAGTATACTTACTTTTATTGTGTTGTATTGACAATTAATCATGATAAATGAATGTTAACAAACATAAATGACCATTGACCATTTGACAAATGACAATTTCGCCACCCTATGTTTTTATATGATTTTTCTCACTTAGACTCTCTAAAATAAGCGCATGAAGGCATTATGTTGTACTAGACTTTGTATGATTATAGGTATAAGTTTTTTCTCGGAACTTATACTATGCCCTCTCTTTTCTTTCCCTCTCTCATTAATGTGCATGATGTCCTCGACTAATTTTTGTAAAGTTAGTTTTGTATGTACCTTTAGAATGCATTACACCTCACCAGCTTTAATATAGCACCGCCATATACAAGTAGTCTTTGTACTTAAGACTCTTATCGCATTTAACTCAAGCAATGAGTAAATATTGCGCGTACTTGAGACTTATATGTGTGAAAAAATGTTGTGATGCATCTAGCCTATGGGTGTTAAATCATTTGCGCTAATGAAATAGTTTATATATAGATTTTATTACTTCAACAATCTAGTTATTAGTCCTCCGCCGCCGCGTTAGCGCGAAGCGGAGGACTATAGTATTCAGTACTGTCCGTCCGTCACTACAACAAATAATTGAGCTATCAAAAAAATTTTAAGTTTTTTATACGTTCAATGGAATTATAAGACCAATTAACCATGTCCGTCTGTCCGTGTGTCGTGTGTCCGTCTGTCTGTCTGTCTGTCGACACCTAGGTGCACTACTTTGTACGGACGAGTGCTCGCTTATGATATCCCTCGATGGATTTTGTTTTCCTTTGGCACATGGAACAAACATATATTGGAGCTGTGCTTAGGCATATTATTTGTGAAAAATCTCAAAAATTGTAATTTTGGCGATTTTTTGAAAAAATGGTGATTTTGGGGACTTATCGTGATTATTAATGGTTGTTTGTACGGACGAGTGCTCGCTTATCCCTCGATGGATTTTATTTTCCTTTGACACATTGAACAAACACATATTGGAGCTGTGCTAAGGCTTATTATTTTTGAACTAGAAATGTGTCCGTTGGAGCACGAATGGCCCGCTACTTATAAAGTTGAAGCGCCATTACGGGTTGGCTTTCTAGAAATTTCGCGTTATTCGAGACATCTATCGAGGGCCGAACCGGATGTCGGGTGTGTATACCATCATACTTTAAAAAGATGAACTATCTATAAAAGTTCCGAATCAAAAACGTTGACGCAGCGTTACAGTTTGGCTTTCGAGAAGTTTCGCGATATTCGAGACATTTATCGAGCGCCGAACCGGATGTCGAGTGTTTATACCATCATACTATACAACGATGAACCATTTATATAAGTTCCGACTCAAAAAAAATGAAGCGCCATGACGGGTTTGCTTTCGAGAAATTTCGCGGTATTCGAGACATTTATCGAGCGCCGAACCGGATGTCGGGTGTGTATACCATCATACTATACAACGATGATCCATCTATAT
>LQRL01115948.1:6632-17460 GCA_001703475.1 Hydroides elegans
ATTAACAATTTCAAATATATAATAAATTCACTATATTCATATTTAGCAGAACATTTTCGATGAAGCATTACGAGTTTTAAAAGGAAATTAGTGCAAGCCAATTAAGCGAAGTCATGCTGTTAAGCCCTACAAAGAGATAATGCATTATGCGTTTTATTCAGCGCGTGTAGTTAATGCAACATAAACTTATTCGGTTATCTTAATACGCAACAGTGTCAACACTTAATGCGTACTTAGAATACTGTATGATTTATGTCTGGATTCAACAAGTATACATACATGATGTATTCAAGTATTTTCATGATGATGCATAAAAAGTATCTGCCTAAGCGCATTTTATTGAGCATACTATATCATCAACAATTGCTAAATAAGTTAAATATTTACTAGATGACAACAGTTTAATTCAAAATTCAAAAGATATAGCTCTGACACCATCTTTAATTAAAGTTAAAACGGGATAGATTTGCAGGTTTGTGAACCACACATATGAATGGATATAAGAAAGATATTAACTCTTTTTAGGAAATTCATATCGGCCCAGTAAAGGTAGTTTAATGAGACTTTATATTGGGCTCTCTCATTTTTTCGCATAACGATAGATTGCAAAAAGACAAGACAAAAAAAAAACAACATAAATTTAAGTTGGTATCATATATAGCAGAAAGATTCGAGACAGGAATATAGTCCCGTATGTTATGCAACGCCAGGCATATCATTTCCAACCTAAGTAAAAATATTGAAATCATATGACTTTGCCTATAGTTGCATTACAATACATTGCAGTCATAAGACCTCGTCTCAAATTGAAGTGTAAAATAACAATGGTCGCATATACATGTAGATTCCCACTCGGCAAGACGTCCACGGACGTTGAGCGGACGCCCTACTTTGGGCTCGTATGAATGTTTTCCGGACGTCCTTATTCGTCACGGACGTAGAAAGGACGTTACAACGACGTCACGTCCGAATCAGACGTGCGAATTACGTACTACGGACGCCGGGACGTAAAAGGACGTCCGGAAAACGTTCATTAGGGCCCAAAGTAAGTCGTCCTCTCAACGTCGCGTCCAAATGCGTCGTACGATGGACGACCCTTGCCGAGTGGGTTAGGGTAGGACATTGCGATGCGAACATAATTAAGTACATGTATATGTGTAAGTTACGATGCAATTATGATTACATGCATCTTATAAAGGTATGAGAATGAAATATAATAATAAAAGATAAGTCTAACTACTTGTAGTAAACTAGTTTTTTTTGCAGTTCATGCAGCAAAAATATAAGTTTGATTATATGAACATAGTTGTAGCATAAGTAATGAGAATGACCTGCTTCTTGCAAGGTTAACATACCAAGGATTTACGTGTTTTAATTAATCGGAGACAAGCACTAAACGCCATTTTAGATACACTTGCTTATTCAAGATGTGTCTTTGAAATTTACTAAGGATTATTTTTCCAAAAGTGTTCATTGTTTGTCTCGAAAAGGCAACATGACTGCATATAATGTGATTAACATCATTCAAGCTATTTTAATGAATAGATTCATGTTATATGCTACTGGATAAAACATACATGTTTCTAGTGAACACTTAATTATCGTCTTATAAGATTTCTTATAAACCACCTAAATACTTCAAATAATCTTCAAAGCAATCGAAAACATAGCCACATATAAGAAATATTTGAAAAACAAAACTCATTTAAACCGATACCGAAGATGCTACAGAACATCTACGCCTGTTTCTGTCGGAACACCGAGCGCTTTGTGAACGACCAGCCATCCAATAAGACTCCGCTGCTTTCGGCCGGTGGGCCCCACCACAAGGGACACGATGCGGTCACCAATCAACCGGCGAACCTGATTGTTTCAGCAACTTCGGCCGGTGACGGCGGCGGCGGCGGGTTCTATCCGGCGGAGAAGCAGCCGCAGGATGTCAAACCGAAGAGTAAGTGATTGTATTTGTTTTAGGTTATTGTTTTAATACCGCTTTGCAGTGAAAGGTGTCTTTTTCAGAGTTGTCTATTTTAGATGTTATTGGTTATTGGAGGTGTCTTAAGATTATCATTTAGACACCAATTTCAAATACTCCTTATGCTTTTATACCAAACACAACTGGTAGGCGTCGTTATAGATTCTATGCATTTTTCTAGCTGCATGTTAACGTATTTAATAATCTAATGATTTCTAGGTTCCGGTAAACCTCGAAAAATCAACGTCGGTTTCACAAATGTCAAGGCTGTTGATAAACGACTGCAGGTAAGTACACATTATTAAATTCATTATTTCATGAATTTATAAAATATTTTTTCTTTTATCTTTTTCACATACGCTGCCAACAATCATAGTCAATAAACATCCAGAGTTATACATGTATGACTGACCGATATGTAGATAATGATTTTTCATATAACTTGCTATTAAAGAATTTTCATTAAAGTCTTTATATAACATAGCCATATATTTTCAAACACTATTTTTATTTGATCTTAGATATAAACATTTTTTCTTTTATTTAAGGACTCCACCAAAGTATACAACGAATACTTCGGCAAATACGATGACCTTCAATGTCTCCATGGCGACCTGTGCTCAGCATTCGAAACGGAGAATCCTGATCACTCACTGGATGTAGCCTTTCAAATACTCAAACACAAAACACGTGAGTATAGTTTATATATAATTTTAGTTGAAGATTTATTAAAGCCGCCTTCACCCGAAATTAAAGTGCAAAATGTTGTGCGCGTTTCGGGTGAACTGAAGAGAATATCTCCTATGTAATTATACAAATGTATCTTTAAGTGCAAAGTATAATTTGAGTCTTTTTCGAGGCGGTTGAACGGAGCATTTGAAGTAAAATTTCCGGTAGCCTAGATGTTAGTTCGGAAGATGCTGTGATTTTATTTATTCTACAAAATGGGCGATAACACCCATACAACCTCTTGTACATACTGTAATCCGTCACCATGAGCTCATGCTGGCATACACAGTGCTCACATGAGGTCAGCATGAAATCATGACGAGAATGTGTGCATCAAGGGAACCTGTTGGATCGTCGCAGTATTTTGTTAGTTTACTTATCGCTTACTCTATCCTGCCAGTTGATGTTGTAATTATTTGAAGTAATTGTAAAATGTAAAGACAAACTTGTATTTATTTTTGAGGAAAAGGTTTGTAAATGTGACTTTATTATTACATATGAGAGCGAGCAGGGACGCTCTTTAAACCCGCGCCTAGTTCGATGCAAAAAAATGTTTTGGTCTTCTAATGTAACAACTAGGGTTAAATGAACGGGCCAAAATTTGTTCTTTAATCTACTAAATATTCAGACATTCCATTAACATAAATGTTCCCTTGCAATACTTTTTACTTCAACCTTTGATGGTCTGAATGAGTGCAGCTATTTTTATTCTATGTCTCTATACATCCATTTAGATTTGTAATATCCATGATTCCGGTAATATACATGTTTAGGCACCCTATAACTACGAGATTTCAAAATAGTCAAAATAAGTCTTATTTATTAGTTACAATAAACTTCATCGTGAGCTCAGGCTGGTCTAAATTTAAATCATATGAGCTCAAGGTGAGGTGTTGTGCAACCTTGGTTAATGAACTTCAATATTGCTTTCAGGTGACTGCCCATCGCTCTCAATCAACAAGAAATCGCAAAACGGAAGCGGTTACACTCGCGTCGATTTCGACCCTCGCGAACTGCCTAGCGACGCGCTTAGTTACCTCACGAAATTCAATTCGGTTTCCAAGCTCGCCAAAGAGCTTAGCGACAAAGGCCCGAAACTCTCAGACGCAGTTCAACTGGTACTAAAAGACGAAACCGAGCTACGACGAGATGTATTAGCCGCTAGCATGGGAGTAGAAGGTCCAGAATGCATGAAAATGTGTATCGGTGGTATCAACGAGTTACGGAAAGTACCGGGATTTATTGAGGAAATTGTGCGACGAAGTAAGAAGATCAATAAGCGTTGCCAACGCGCTTTGCAAAAGTTCACCACACAAAATGATGACGACATGGCACAAATGAGTGACGTCATCATTCCGCGTGTACACAGATCGGATACGACGAGCAGTAGCGGAAGTGGCGAGGATAAGAATGGGTTATTGGGTGCATTAGCGGTGCATTCAGCGACAAAGAAGAAAGTGGAGGAACCAATGAAAAGTGCCGAGAAAAGTGAAGACATTAGTCCTAAGGGAGAAGAAGGAGATGTACATGAAAGTGACATTCAAGAAAATGCGGAACCGCAAAAAGAGGAAAAGAAAAATAAGGAACTGAAAAGTGAGGAGCAGAAAAATGAGGAACAAAACAATGATGGACAAAAGGAGGAGGTTAATTCATCAAAATCCGAGTCCGATGCTGTAAAGTCAGATACTGCTGTAGAAATTCAAGGGGAAGAGTAGGAAGAGTAAATAAGAATGGGTTATTGGGTGCATTAGCGGTTCATGCATCGACGAAGAAGAAAGTGGATGAGCCAGCAAAAAACGAAGAAAATAAAAACAAGGTGAAAGACAATAAGGAAAAGAAAAGCGAAGAACAGCAACATGGTGAGGAATCGAAACATGGGGAACAAAAAGGTGAGGAAGAGAAAGGTGGGGAACAGAAAGGCGAGGAACAAAATCCTGGGGAACAGGACAATGAGGAACAGAACAATAAAGACAAGATCAATGGGGATCAAAATGGCGAATCTAACAAAGTAGATACACAGAACGAAAATGTAGCTGAGTCATCTAAATCTGAATCTGACACTCCAAAGCCCGAGACGGCTGTTCAAATACAAGGAGAAGAATAGAAAAATTAAATTTAAAATAAAAACAACATAAAAATCATTAGTCGTGCAAAATCAATACATCCGATTTGATAAAGTGACATTAACTTTGGACAGATAATTACATCATTCCAAAGTACGTTTCATGTAACTGAATAATTGACTGGTTTGAATCAGTTGTGCGTATTGCGTGTTTATAATTTAGTTATTTCAGATAGACTGGAACATGCATTCTATCGAATTCAAACAGTTGTATTAACTTATTACTTTTGAATTGTTTCAATTTTTTAAAGGATGTATTACAGCTTCGTTGCTTATGGTGCTATTCTAAATCATTGATTGGTTTCAAATGTTTTAACTGTTATGTTTTTTTTTTTTATGTACAGGAAATATGTCCCCTTGCCCTCTCCTAAGTTGTAAATGATGAATATAAATTTAAGATGCTTTCAGAAAATACTTGAATAGAACTCTTCAATTGTAAATAGCAGTTTGCTTTATATTTTTTTTACAAACTTTATAGTTTCTATATAGTTTTATATAAGCATTAACATATCAAAACAGTACCGTAACAATTGGAGGAATGTGGTATTAAAAGCATTGCATGCTTAAAATAAGTATATGTTTTGATTAACATATTTCTAAAGAGTGATACCGAATTATGCATGATCTTCTAGCTTGTTTAAGTACGAACCGTAAAATAGGTGGAAATATATTTATGTTTTTGAACAAACTGTATAAAACTACCGAAATAGCATTATTTTCAGCATTAATTTAACACGTTAACACGCCTTATGTCTTTGAATAATAAATGCATTAACAAAATTGCTATTAGTTTTTTATTTAACGTAATGTAGTAAGCCTTGACTAATTGTATGTTTTTTTACGTAAAGGAAAATGTTGCAATAATGATAAAGCTTGATTTATGGAATCGTATATTTTATTTGTTTTTCGCAGCGATCGCATAACATTGATAGTGTATTCAAAAAAGAAAATAGTATATTTTCATTTCATATGAAACCCTTAGAGTACTTCTACAATAGCTGATCTATAACGAGTTCTAAGCACCATTATACACACAATATAAAATGTAAAACATATACTAACACAAATTATTTTTGAGTTTCACCTTATCGTTTTTTATAAGAATATGGGAATACAACATAATGTTATTTTCACAATTTGAATAAATGACCAAATTTGTTATCGTTCAAACCCAAGCCAGAATCTAATCAATCTATATAGATGTATGAAATCCAAATTAAAACAAAAATTAATATGAGGTGGTCGTAGACAAGCATAAGTTAATAGTATTTATTTTCAAAACTTAGGCGTCAAATCGGAAATGCATGTTTATCTTGTTCAAAATGAAACGTGACTTATGCCGTATGGCCTGGCCTCACGAGAAGCTTCTTATCGGTGTATTCCTTATGGGAATGCATAAAAAAGTAGTGTTTGAAAAAAAAGTTAAATTCAAGTATACATAGGGCTTGTTAGCGGAAAAGCTTGGAAATGTTTTCCGTGTGAACGGTCACTTAAAGTGCAATAATGTTGTCTTTTCTCCTGTGATTAAAATATAAAAAAAACGTCATATTGCACATCGGTTTTATTTATGTTAATCTTAAATCCGACATGCCCGTGTTAACTTTTATATACATTATAATCTTTGACAGCTGAACAATGTGATACACTATGAAACATACAGCTATAAGATTAAGTTACATGAAAAAAAAAAGAAATACGGCACTGACATTACCTGAAGTTTAATGACCTACATTTCGATGTACATGTATTTAGTTTCTCATGTACAAAAAATATAGAGGATTTTATTATGGTTTCGCCATAGGAAACTAGAAATATTGAGGTTTAACATAACATTTTTAATACTTAATTGCAGTGAATCTTTGTCTATTTTTCAGGTTGAATATCTCTATTATTCATCTTTATTATGTATATGTTTCAGATGTTGTTTAAACGTATCTTTGGAGATATTGACGTTCTACTAAAAGCGGTGGTTCCAAATCGATTATTTTGATTTCGCCACCCCATGTATTTTTTAAAAATGGAGTTCACATAAACAATCGCAAATAGGTCTATTCCAAAGTACAACACACTAGACTATATCAATATAAATATTGCTCACGTCCAGCTTAGACAAGCGCTGTATAAGCCTTCTCCCCTCTCTTTTTCCCTCCCTCTTTTCTACTAAACGGTGTTGACTTTTTATTTAACAAAGGGGAACGTTTTTGCTTTTGTCAGGCGATTTAAATGTCAATAGATCAGGTCTCATATTGAGACAGTTTGTCCATATGCACTCACAGTCTATAGATTCCATTGGAGTATACATAGTAATATTTGAACTGTAGTTGTTTTTTTTTTAGATTATTGGCAATATCGTAGTGTTTATGAACATTGTTTTATTTTAAGAATTAGGAATATAAAATAAGATATATTTAGAAGCGTTTTTATAATATAATAAGTTCAATAAGAAACATCTTATCAAAATGCCATCCCCGTATAAAGAGAAAACATGTTAAGCTATGTGTTCAAATGGACAACGTAATTCTTTTTCGAAAAAAGAGGGGAGGGCTTACACATTGCCTGCATATACATGTATACTTACGCGAGTGAGTTTACTATTTTCTATGTCTAGAACAGTATGAATATCCCATAGACCTACAGTAAACACGCTTTATAACTTTGCCACTCCACGCCCGCTCGCTTAATACTCCACGCCCGCACGCTTATTACTCCACGCTTAAATTCAATTTTGTCCACGCTCGCACGCCCGCACGCCTGCAC
The DNA here is from genome assembly GCA_001703475.1 of Hydroides elegans. Taxonomy (NCBI): domain Eukaryota; kingdom Metazoa; phylum Annelida; class Polychaeta; order Sabellida; family Serpulidae; genus Hydroides; species Hydroides elegans. Next base: position 14,216 of record LQRL01115948.1, read on the forward strand.
GCCCGCACGCTCGCACGCCCGCACGCTTATGTTTGTGTATATAAAGGATGCAAGGCATAACCATTCATCATTCTTCTAAATGCCTCGATTATCACTTGAACAGCTACCGAACCAATACACTTACTGCCTATTTTAATTCCCATATTTAGATTAAATTGATCTCTTAGCATTTTATTATCTAATATCGAAGTATCATTTTATGTATACAGATTCGTTTAAGAGAATAGTTATTTTAGATTATCCCTAAATAAATGATATGTGTTTAAATATTTGCACTAAATTGTTTCAAGTTACATTTACTCTAGAAAATGAATGATTTATTTTGTCTGAATAATAATAAGTAAATGCGATATATTCTAATAATATTGGCAGCAATCCCAATATTGAATAACACCTAAAAACATTAAATCGGTCTATCCATTTTAAGTTTAATCTGGTAAAGGAATTGAAAATGGATATATATATATATATATATATAAGTGAAAACTCATATTGATCTATTTTTAACTTAAGAAACACTTTCAGCAGTCTTAGTGCTAAAGGGCATGGGGCCGGCTGAATAACTAGGTGCTTAGAAAAATATTGTTTAATTTTAAAGAATTCATTCTTTAAAGGTGTCATACAATTATTTTAAAATATAATTTACACATTCGACATGAACATGTTTGTTTATCCACGCCCGCACGCTCGCACGCCCGCACGCCTGCACGCCCGCACGCTTAAAGCACTCCACGCTTAAATCGAAATTTGTCCACGCTAAAATCCTATCGTGCGCACGCCCGCACGCCCGCACGATGCAAAGTTATAAAGCGCGTTTACTGTATTTGCGATAGTTCATGTAAACTCCATTTTAAAAAAAAATACATGTGGTGGCGAAATCAAAATAATCGATTTGGAACAACCGCTTTTAGTAGAACGTCAATATCTCCAAAGATACGTTTAAACAACATCTGAAACATATACATAATAAAGATGAATGATAGAGATATTCAACCTGAAAATTAGACAAAGATTAACTGCAATTAAGTATTAAAAATGTTATGTTGAACCTCCAAATTTCTAGTTTCCTATGGCGAAACCATAATAAAATCCTCTACTTGTCTTTCCTGCTAAGCTAAGTGCACATATCTTCATTTAACATTATTTTAGCGGCGGCTAAAGATTACAAATATAAAAGGATATATTCGTAGATACATGCATAGAAGTAGGGTTAGAAACGGCACAAATCTTTGACTCATTATAAGCAACAATTGCAAAAAAAAAGAGCAAAAATGGATACTCACAAAGAAACTAATCTGCCTATTATCAATATGGAATTAGCTAAACAGGACCCTATTTTATACTCAAAGAAGGTTAGTGGCATTGTAAATATACCAAGAACATATTTATTGCCATTATAGTTATTATTCCTTGTTATTGCATATAACTCAATACAATGCGGGCGATCAAAATGTTATATACGAGCTTGCAATGGGCACATATGAGTGTTACCAAAAACAGGAAACCTCTTTCAGATAGAACTGTCCATCTTGAACGCTGAAACGCAAATATAGACTTTGGTAAACGTGTTAAGTTGTTCGTAATTTTAATTATTAATAATAATAATTTGACTTAATAATGAGTAATCGTAACATTGGTTCACGCCACGTGGCGAAACTTAACTTTCTTAAGATTGAACGATGTTTGATATCAATGTTTTATCCCATAATACAAAGTAAATTTATGTGATCTATACATAAACATGTATACTTGTCATTAGAAATATAGATATAGAAATGTTGTTTGAGAATGCGATGTAGAAGACATTTTTGACAAGTGGGTCACTTTTTGCGCCTTTTTCAACTTTACGTGTGTAATTTAGGTAGATAAAATAGATGTTGTTTACCACTTTTATTTTATAGGGTTTCCACCACGACCCTACGGGGGTGGGGAAAACGCGCTCAAACAAACCGACACTTTGCAACTGAATGATATGCAGTCTGTTCAATTTATATGTTTATTTGTTTTAATACATATTAATTAATAATATGAATATACATGTTTATATACAATAAAAATGATAAAAGATAATTGAAACGATACTTATAACATTATGACACTTCCTGTACCTTTTAGGCTGGAATCGCCCTTATTCCTTTATTTATTTATTACATGTTGCTCCTTTTGTGTCCATACGGAGACTGAATTAACATTATTAAAGAAATCGCGAATATATAAATATAACAATAGCGAGGCTCGATCATCTCAATTTCCATTGGTTACACAATTAGATACGAATTAAACTCTCCGCCCAAGAAAAGGAATGACGAAATAAACCTTTCAAGATATAATTCCTAGAAATTACTACAAGGAAACTTGCGGTTTACAGCATCCTTCCCTCGTTTAAACGAAAGGTTTAATTGGTTAATTAACTAATTAATTAATTATGTTGAATGAAGTTACACAATTAAAGACATTAATATTATCAAGCCTCATAATGCACCAATGTGCTTACACAATGCAAAATGATAATAAAAAATTACATGTATAAAATATGAAATATACATGTTTTAAATTAATGCTTTAATATCAATAAAAAATTAACTAATTAATAATCTTATACATGTATATGGATAAGGGAAATCTTTCCTTTCATATGATATCAATAGTTTTATCAATAATACACATTATATGGCTTTTAATATAAAAATATGGTTAAATATAAATGGTATACATAGATTATCATTTATTATATAGTGCAACAGATATTGGACATACATGTATATGGTTACATTTCAATACAGTTTGTAGTGAATGTAAATATAAGCAACACATTCTATAAATGGAACATGTGGTGCGATTTTCAGTTATGCCTCCTCCAATTTTAGCTTACAACAGAGCACAGTGATTAATAGATGTCTCCGTTTTAGTGGATGCACACGGTTTTTTTTTTGCACACGCATCACCAAATATTTGGCCTCCGCTGTTTATTTTTAGCGAAGCGCAAACGGCTGCAAATACAACTCTGAGCTATGCAGTGTTGCATTTGACCGTGCGACTCCAGTTTTTTTTTTCAGCTAAGCACATGGTGATCAGTTACTGTGTACTCTTTTTATTCCTCCACTCAAGACATCAATATAGTTAGCGCTCTATTTAAAATGCTTATTATAAAGGAAATTTAACCGAAAACTCGCCCCACATATCACATCCGATAAAACGCATTACCCGGCAGATAATGTAACTGTTTGAAATATATACACACACAA
>LQRL01115950.1:12369-22759 GCA_001703475.1 Hydroides elegans
ATAGCTGTAAAGTGAGATATAACATTCCCAAAGATTTTTCCAAAAGTGTAGATAATGGTTGGCACATATAAAACAGGTGTACCCATAGATTGTTTGAAATATATTTTCTGCTGGGACATCTTCCTTGCTGGCATTTTCACAGAACAGAACAATTATGACATTTTTCGTTTTGATTTTTTTTAGAAATAATGTCCATAGAAGTCAATTTTTACGACATAAATAAACTTTGCTTTGAGCAAAAAGGTTTGAAACATGGGCAAATTCTGATTTAAGTAGACTTTTAGAGAGAATGAAACATTGAAGAGCATCTATTCTTGCTGGCAGCGTTTTGCTGGCAATAATTTCTGGGCTTTCCTGGCTTGCAAACTAAGAATTAAGATTTAACTTTAAAGAATAATATTTCATCACTTTATGCTGCAGAGGAATTTGTTTCATATCAAAATGAGTGATATTAAACAAACTTCTGCCAATCGCTCGTTGGGTACTCCTGATTATAGAAGTGAAATGTCCTAAATCAAGTTATATAATGTATAAGCACAACCGTTAGCATAATAAAAAGATGAAAACAGACATATTGTTGTAATATGAAGTTTTAAGTATAAATAAATTTATCTTTTTTTTTAGCCATATACAATCTGAAGCACTTTAGAGACGAAATATACTGGTTCCGGTAGAAGAACATGGCACAAAAATACCTGTACACATTGGTGACGTATTATCTAAAGCACCCGCACCAATGCATCTCACAGAAGGCACAGATGCTTCATAGTCGGCATCGCAAAAGACTCCACACTCGGTATCCTTGCTTATAACTTGCATGTCGGAGCAGATACCCCCATAAACGCCGTTTGATATAGGTGGTAAATCGCAGGCAGCTGAGGAATGAAATCAAACATTTCTATAGATTATTCGAAAGGTGTAAATAAAGGTTAGCACATATTAAACAAGTGATATTTTCAAAATTTGTTTATATAACCTATTTGCACAATCATTAGCATAATAAAAAAACGGAGTATCACATATTGTTGTTATATGACTTTTCAAGTATATACATGATAATTAAATTACATTTATTATATGGCCAACTACAATCTGGAACACTTTAGAGACGAATTATCTTGATACATGTAGCAGAAAAATACGCAATAATACTAGTTATTATCTAGCTGAATGCGATGTTGAAAGCTTTAGGGGCGAATACTTACTTTTATTTTGAATCATAATTGTTTGATTTTTTTAATTCATAGTAGATTAAATAAACATACCTTGACCCTCACTTGATTCATTTTCATATGAATCAGAATCTATTGAAAGCAAAAACAAATATTTATATATTTATCACGCAAAATCAAATATAGTTTAAGCTAAGCACTATATATATTTGCCTTCAATGCATCCCTTTCTTTAACCAAATGCCAAAATACGACTGCGGTAACGTGGTAAAAAAGTCATGCTCTGATCTACTTTGGTATCAAAACTAAATTTAACTAAAAATGTTAACTAAATTGCAAGAACAAGAAAAGTGAACTTTGGACCAAATATATAATTATCAATAAAGAAAATAGAAAAGATATATACTTTTACTACGTTTACTCTTAGTCAACGCTGAACAAGTCAGAATATATTCTATAAATACAGAGGAAATTGAATGTGTTCACATATTTAATTCAAACAAACATTTTCATACTTTTTGAAATCACATTTTTGTAAAAACATTTTAACATTAAAATTCAAAATTAAGTCGAAGTTGAAGTTTGAAATCGGACAATATAACAATGTCATCTAAAATTATCATATACGATTCTTTAATACAATATTACCAATAATTATGATTGATGAATCAAACCAATTTGATCACAGTGCTATTTTAATAGAATAACCCGCATATGTTAATTTGAATCTACCCGTATATATATATAAACGCGTCTTAATTAAATTGAAATATGCAATTTCAAATGTTTTTATTCGGTAACTGTCAGTGTATGCACATTCAATCAACGGACATTTATTCAGAGGCAAGGTTTCAATAAGGGTATTTTAGTAAATGAATCGCTCGATGTCACAATTCAAATATATTCTAATCTTGAAATAAACACCTTGCCTAATATTCGATGCTGGTTCGGTAAACATATGATAATACATTGTGTTTATAATAAGATATGACTGATGGAATATTACATAATATTCATTTTAAAATTTGTTAAAACTATCAATGGGGTGAAAAGCCCTAATTTGAAATAAACAGCTGGCCTGATACTCAATGCTAGGCGTGTTATATTGTTATAATAAATAGTAATATATGGCTCATGGAATTGTACATGATATGCCTTTTAAATAGCTATATTCGGTGCCGGGCGTGCTATGATATTATAATAAATAGACTTTTCAATGATAGCTAACTGATGGAATTTTGTATCACATACCTTTTTTAATATTTTAATATTTATATTTAAGTTTTAACCCTAATTTTCTAGACGGGCATTCAAGTGCTATAACCGCTTGTGAGAAAATTTGAAACTACCCGCATATATTTATGCGTCTTAATTGATTTGAAAATATGCGTATTTTAAAGCAGGTTGATCTATTGTAAAAGGTGTTTGGAAGGTCGCATTTTAAAAGTGTGTCTTTTGATTTTTAGTAAATGAACTTATACAATCTGACTGATATTCACGGCTGTTTATTCCCACTATAAACCGGCCCATTTAGTTTTTTGAGCCTCCTCAGATGCATCGGATTGCACAACCCCTTTATTTATTTGCATAGGATTTAGAATGCATGTTTTCGGCTGTTTATGTATAAAATTATGAAACTTTTTCGTTTGTTGCTGTCTTTAGACTGTGTTTTAAAATAGTTGCCACATTGGTTTTTTCCTTGAAATTTATATATGATAAAAATTAAATAAGCTTGTTTCATTGGTATAAGTCACATTCCCCTCAATCTCAATTTATTTACAAAATAAGGCCCTAAACCTGAGGCCTATTTGGACAAATAACACCCTTTCCCCCTACAAATGAATATTGAAACATATGAATCGCACTGACTCGGAAGAGAAACTCTTTGATATTTTTCATTTAACTTACATTAGCATAATCCATACGTTTTTTTAAAAAACAATACATCTTTAGGGGATAAAAGACAAGATATACTAAGGAGGATTACTGCATGTCAAGCTATCACAATTTTCAAATATATCACTTGAGTGTTATGTCTGTACAAAATCTTATTCAGAAAATATTAGATATTGCAAATATATTCATTATTGTTTAAATTTTAAAATTTTAAATTTTTTAAAGGTTTTAGTGGGAAAATTTTATTCCCTATTACTGCCTATTCCCTACTACTTATTATCATAAGTAGTATTTTTTTTCGGGTATATCAGTTGTAATTTAATCTAGTAAAAAGGAAATAAATGAGCGTTTTCTGATAAGTGAGCCAATGAAATTCTGACAAAAACATTTGAATCCATACTGGGATAAAAATATAAGATTAGTCCATAAAAGTATACTTATGTAAAAGAATAACAAATTGACAGGTTGATCAACATTTATCAAAAATATCAAATATTCATACTATCATTATATAAAGGGTTAAATTCGTTTTCACGCCAGTGCGTTTACCCTAGGTATCTTTTTAAGACGTGTATTATACTTTACTACTTAAGTTTACTAAGTTTTTAAATTAGGCCAATTTTATGGAGACTTTGAAACGAATTTATTTATTGACTACACAACTGGTATGTACATATAATATATTTGCTTTCCAAATATGAAATAAAGCTAGTTTTAGCTAACAAGATTCAATTATTTAATTGTCAATTGTACGGTGAACCAATCGTTGCATAGAAATGCAGGAAAACTATAGAAATTGGAACCAATTAACAGTGTTCATTTTCTTCATGTATGGTCCTTTACTAAGCCTTCGAACTAAAATTACGTGATTATACTAAGAAATCGCCATAATCCGCACATGTTGTGGTTGCATATATGCGCTAAAATATAGTTTTAGTCTCACAGAATATGTAATTGAAGTACAAACTATTCGAACATTAGAAATATATCTAATATTTGACGTGTTTAACGTATTTTGTTATTTGGGCATTTAGAAATTTATTTCTTTTGAATGTATTTGTTTGAAATTGAAAATAGTATGTTAACGAATTAAGCTTCAGAGTAAAGAAGATCCATTTTGCTTTACGTCTTACCATTTTTTTGGCAATTGATTTTACTAAAATCGAACATGGGTTAACTGGTGATGGGGAGTTGTATTAACTATTTTTAAAGCTAATTTAAACCATTTATGTTACGCCTCATTCATTCATTATTTATAGCATGGCATCTTATTTCCATAAAATAAAACGTATAAACATAGCAAGTGATATTATTATATAATTGGGTTGCCACAAGTGTTTTGATTGGTCGAGATTTGAACATGTAATGTTGGTTGTCTATTGAGGTCAAGTCAACAATGTATTGTACAATGTAATGTACAAGTTAATGTATGTAATATATTCCTTAAAATGTAAACACATAACATTTTTCACTTTTCGAAGTATATTTTTGATGAATAAGAGAATTAATCATTTATGATTTATACAAATATAAATAAATCAACATATATAGATTGTATTTTGAAAGCGCAATTTGAGCGAGTACTCGGTGGTGAAGCTGTTTTAAAGCGCTCGCTTACGGATCGAGAGGTCCCCAGTTCCAGCCCGATCAATTAAACTTTTATGTTTCAATTTAAAGTAAAGAAGATAAACAAATTATTAAATGAATCAATTGTTTAACAATTATTTGCTTTTAAAGCGTAATCTATTTTTTCAATTCTGAATAATACAAAAGTAGTGAGTAAATTGCTCTACCGACTGGGCTAAGGAAGACAACTGAATGTTGCGAAATAGAATTATGTATGTAATTTTTTAATGATAAAAGCATATGATTAAGCATATTTTGATATGTTTTCACTCAACATGAAGCTTTTAAATTTGACATGTAGCTTAAGAATCGTTTTAGTTTATAGTTCATCTAAATTGAGTTTAAAGATTGATACTGAACAATGAAAAAATAAAAACCTTCACTACTGCCTGAATGAATCTAAAGCAAGTGGAGTCAGAATGTACTATAAGTACAGAAAAAATAGAATGTATAAATATTTGAATTATACATACTGCAATTGTATTTAACAAAACTAAAAAGCCTTTTGTTGATATGGAAACACAACAATATAAATGAATACCAAATCCTAAAGCATTACAAATTCATCAAAAATTTACATCATTGTTCATGCATCATTTGTTTTTGTCAATGAGAATCACATAATCAATTTAGATATTTAGATAGAAAGTTACACTTTACCTTGCAAACAGGAACAGCAAATAAAACAAAACACCAGTGGAATTAAAGTTGAAATTTGAAGCCACATATCCATTATGTATGATTTTGATTTATTTGGAAGATTGTATATTAGCAAATAGTGCTATCTCGGTTTTCAGTGCTTTGATATATGAATCTCTATTACAATTACCAATAATGATGATTGATGTATCAAATAACCATAGTCAAAATGTAATTTCATAAAATAACCTATCTATGAGAAAAGGATGATTTGAAACTACCCGTATATATAAAAGCCTCTAAATTGATTTGGTAATGTGCAATTTCAAATTTGATTCCTTCGGTAAATTGCAAATTATGCACCCTCAAACAACTGAGGGAGAGCTGTATTTAGATGGTAGTTTTTTTTAAATAAGAGTCGTATTTTATATTCACCGTTCAATGTTAGAAATCAAATATATTTTAAATCTGAAATCATAATTCACAATACTTTTGAATTAGTCGAAATTAATTTAATTGGAATTTAATTAGTCAACCACAGATGCAATCTATATTGTGTTGATAAGTCATGATTAGTATGTGCTTTGTTTTAAGGTCTAACTTAGACAGATGTATATCACTATACTTACAAAATAATATGATTATATTTTTTGGACCGTTATTTTCACATGCCATCTATACCGTGAGTAATATTGATTCGTATCATAATTTGAAATATACACCTGGTATGATGGTTGGTGATGGCCGTGTTAAGATGTATTTATATGTTTATCATGAGATATGTCTGATGGCATATAACATGATAGTCCTATCAAATATGTTTAAAACTACGAATGGATTTTGAAACCCCGAATTCGAAATAAACAGCTGGCCTAACAATCTCGATGCTGGGCATGCTATCCTATTATAATAAATTGTCATTCTAAATCGTTTATCATGTGCCTTTTGAATATATTTATAAGACTTACTTTTGAAGTTTTAACTTTAATTTTCTAATTGGCAATTTGATTGCTATAACTACTTATAAGAGAATATAATTTGAAACTACCCGTATAAATCAATGCGTCTTAATTGATTTGAAAAGGTGCAAATTCAAAATAGATCGTTTCAAATATTATTATATAGGCCTTCTCCTCATAATAATCGCGAACATTAAACTGCAGCCCAAATGTTACCAAACGGATCTGTTTTTTTTTTCTTTGTTTATGGTATTGCTTTTAGTGCTTTGTACTGTAATTTAGCATATCTTAGTTCTAGTAAACAAATAAATAACTTGAATGTATCCTCTATTTCTTTATTATTCTTAGACAAATGTTGCACAAGGACAATCTAAAGGAACCGAAGCTTAAGGATTATTATTTTGATACCATGAAAATGAACATGATAACCATAATGAGCCATAGTTAACAAGCAGACAAGTCATTTGAGCTAACGCTGATTTCTGCAGGGCCCATGCCCGAATTCTTGTAATCAGTAAAAACAGTGCACCATGTTGTACTTCCTGTTTTAACGGCGACTATGACGAGAGATGAGCAAAACACATAACGAGTACCAGACGTTCTCATCTGATCAAGAAGCGATTCGGCGCTTGCATCTCAGTTACCAGTAAACTCATAACCTGCAAAACAATTAGTCTCGATTTTTTCTTGACAAAGCACGATGATAAAATTATGTTTCAAATAGGGCTTGCTTGTCTAACAGACTATCGAAAGGTTTAAGGTTGTTCTACAGTATAAAAATGTATATTCAAGTCAATATAAGACGATAAATTTTTTATGAGTGTTTGATTAACATTATTAAAAATTCACATCTGCAATTTGCAAAATATAGATACAAATTGTGAATATTTAACATTAACTTAATATGATTGTGAATAAAATGTGTGAACACATTTGCAAGACTTACCAGACATTACAATTACAACGGATGCTGTGGAGACAGAATCTATTGCAGTTACAAAGTCACTCGATCTTGCACTAGATGCATTGGTGTCAAATGTTTCCCCTGTCTACAAAATATAAACGTAGATTATTATCATATATATTTGTACATATATGTATATGATGTTCTAACAAGAGGAATCAGATAGTTTTGATTTATCTGCTTCATTTTTAGTAATTTCATTCAGTAATTTCACTGTCATGCATCTAAACATCTAAACATTTATGTGTTTAGGTGAACCTATAATGTCAGCGGAAATATTTTTTTGTCTAAGGGAACTCTAATGTTGCTAATAATTTTAACTATTGAAAGCCAACAAATTTCTACTTTTTCAATGTTTTAGTTGTTTTGTTATTTGTTTAGGCAAGTCTCTATGGTAAATAGTGTGATGTTTTTTATCTTTTCGAACCAAAATGCTGTAAAATGATTTTCTTGACTATCTAAAATCGTATTATATTCTATTGAGCAACGCTTGTTTCATAAAAATTCCTTTATATTCCTTACATATGAGCTGCATAGATTTATCATCCTAAAACTTGAATATGACAATCATCATATAAATACTACAACCATTAAATATATACTATTCATATCGAAAACTACTCACCACGGAACAGTCGGTTTTATTCAAGATCATCATTGCAAGTCCTTGCTTTGCACCATCAGATACGAGTTGCCCAAAAGGTCTGAATTCTATACCATTCAATGTAAGTACTGAACAGTTTATTTTATGGGCATTGTTACATTCGTTATCATCATATCCAAGTGACATTGCACTAATTGGACAGCTATCTGTAATGTATATACAAATGTATGTTTGCATGTATCTGATGTGTGTCAGAGCTAATACTCAAAAGAAAGAGCTCGATTCTCGCTTGCACTATACAACCAAGTAGAGGTGTTCAAATGTAGTAGTTGAATAGCATCTAACCACCCTTAAATAATTCAATAGTTTTTTTTTGTAAAAAATGAATTGTGTTCTTCGAATGCATTTACCTATGCATTTGGGAGTATCACTAAGGACACCGGCCCTTACACATGTCACTGATGGAACTGATGGCAGATAGTTTTCGTCACACACTAGTGGACACATTGTGTTACGATATATTGTGTCTCCTTCTGTGCAATCACCACCGTAGTTGCCGTTTTGAATATTCGGTAATAGACAAAAAGCTAAATTGAAACGCGAAAATGAAATGTAATATACTAATTACATTTGACAATTCAAGCAAACCGAATTGTGTTATTTAATTATATGTAGCAAACATAAGGGTGCAAGTAGTACGTTTAAATGGCATCATTGTCTGATGCAGATATGCAAATTATAGCCATATAACTTAGTAGTGGATGCCAGACTAGAGGTGAAGAGTTTACATTAAAATCTGATGTTTGCAAAAAGGTAAACCATGGAAGAACCATGAAACAAAAAAGTATTTTATTATATCGAATTCAGAAAGATTTGAGGATAAAGATTAGCCTTAAATTTACTTATATATAGCGGATTCAGAAAGATTTGAAGATAAAGATTACCCTAAAATATATTTATATAGCCATTTGCACATAAAACACGATGTATGATATACCTGTGCATGCAGGTGTCGCATCTAGAGTTCCAAGACTAATACATCTCACCCTGGTGACAGATCTTTCATGATTGGATTGACAGAAAAGATCACATCTAGAGCCTACGGTAATTTGCCTCCTATGACATTCTCTACCACCACTGTAAAACCCGTTGATTTGCGGTAGGTTACAGCTTGCTGTAAAATAAGGCAGATATTAGATAAAATAAGACGTAAGGCTAACTTTTGTTGTTGCAATAGAAATTAAAGAGCCTGCCGTTCAGTTAATCCTTCGCGAGAACGAGGGGATGTAGAGTGATAATAATTACTGCCTATTTTCCAGTTGCACTCGAATATTGTATTCACTGACATCATACCTTTACATTCTGGTGTTGGTAAACTCAGAAAACCAGCTCTAATGCATCTGACAAATGGAAGGAGTGGCTCCTGTAAGATGTAATTTGTGTCACAATTGACCCGACATAAAGTATCCTTAGTTATTGTTTCTCTGTCTGTACATCCATTGCCAACATATTTACCATTGGCAATGTGCGGTAAGTCACAGGTTGCTGAAATACGATTTTTTTTACAATTAACTTACATCATTTTAGTAATAAACATCAAGATGGTTTCACCTCTCATTTAAATAAGATTCAAGACATAAGGGGCAAATAAGTGATTTACGACCTTTAAAATATACCAGTTTTAATATTGCAATAAAAACATATTCTTTATTAAATGGCTATCTTAAAATAAAACTGTATTAGAATAGCTAGCTTAACAAAGGAAGTAAATCGAGTTCTTTAGCTCTAAATGTATATGCAAATATCCAAATTGAATATTCCTATCACATTTGAAACAAAATTATTACCTGTACATGATGGTGATGCATTATTTAGGGTACCTGCGCTAGTACATGTAACAGTTGGTATGGATGCTTCAAAATTTGAATTACAATCCAATTGGCATTCAGTACCCACGGCTAATTATGGTTTTGTCAAAGCAACTTCCATTAAACTTGCCATTTGTAACAGGCGGTAGAACACATTGTGCTGAAGTATGATAAAGAATATAAATATTAAATGTCAAAAGTAATCTGGCTGTTTTTTAAGGAATTTCAATTTACAACGCATGAAACTAATCAAATTTATAATTAATATATTCATAAATAGTACCTAAACATCTCGGTGATGCATTATCTAGAGTACCAGCACCAATGCATTTCACAGTTGATACGGATTCAATATAGTTCAGATCACAAATAAGTGAGCACTCAGTATCCTTTCTGATGACTTGTACATCGGAACAATTACCATTTAATTTGCCATTTGAAATAGGTGGAAGATCACATGTAGCTGAAACATTAAGCTTAACATATATCAATATCATTTCATTTATACTCGGAATGAAATATACAAAGCTGAAAGTGTAAAAAACTTAAACATTAGCAATCATTTAACAATACCTGTACATATAGGTGAAGCATGGGAAAGAGTGCCGGCGTCTATACAACGCACAGTGGGGACGGATTCCACATAGTTCAGGTCGCATACT
>LQRL01115950.1:35019-49427 GCA_001703475.1 Hydroides elegans
AAGTTTCTCTGAAATTGAAGTTTTGAATTCTTTGTATTCAAAATCCTGCCCTGCCCTGCCCTGCCCTTAAAACCCATGCCCAATAGTCTTGAAGTATCATTGCTGATCATATTCTCGACGCGATTCAACAAAATAAATAGTCTATTGAACGTTTTCGTTTAATCCCTTAATAATTTGAAATAAATAGTTTCACAAAATATTCTTTTTTCTAATGCTTTTATATCTTAATATAAAATAGCTAAATTTGTGGAATTTATTGTACACATCGCATCAAAAGTCACGCACCTGAAGACACAGCAGGGTTTATATAGTTAGCAATGTTAATAAATAGTTGCATATTGCTATGTGCTATAATATGCGATTGAAAAGGGGGTTAATTTTCAATTTTCAACGCAGTGAAAGCAATACAATGCAATGTGTGTGATGTTGCATTGACACATAGTTGCTTGCCATTGTGAGTATAATAAAAAGGGAGTGCATGCAACGCTATTCAGGGTACATGCAATGCTATTCAATAGGCTAGTAGAACTCAAGGTTGACCCAGACAAAATTTAAACAGAAATGATTTTAAAATGCATTGTAATCCTGAGATATCCCAACAAATATATTATTTTACCGTTTATGCTCTAAACTTGTATTTTTATATTCATGTTATCTTAAAACAAGATTGTATATGTTATTCTATTATGTTAAAATCTAAATTAGATAATTAATTGCATTTCGAAAATAATTTGTATATTAAATGCTTGAATTTTATGTTTTTTTTTGCAATATATCTTTGTGTGATAAAATCAAAAAGTAAGAAATAAGAAAAAGCGTCTAATTAAAGATAATAAAACACTATATTGTTTTGTTTTAAGGCACATGCATGGCTTTGTTGAACAGTCTCTGTTTGATTAACGCTTAAGATTATCATTTGAAATTTAATTTATGCATAAATGAGAATACTTATTGTTATAGTTTGTTGTAATTGCAATAATTAATTGGTTGATGGTTTGCTTTTGATCTTATATTATTTTATGTTCCAGTAAAGAATTTTTCAATAAATTTAAAACTTATTTGCAGACCATTTTACCATGTTTACAAAATCATCGATGTCACAAGATTTTACTTATTTTCAACCAAATTTTCCTGTCTTTATTTCTGTGTAAATGAAAAAGTAAGAGAATGATTTTGAAAAGGAGTTACACCAGAACTTCCGTTTATCTCCTGAATCATTTTCTGTTATCCCATGTCTTATTATGACCATAAAAGGAACATTCATTATTAAATAATTTCGACTCTCAAATTTCTGCCCTATGTCCTGCTATAAATTACACCCAAAAGGGAATATTCCTTGCGATAATTGAAATATTTGAAAATTTCCTTCCGTATAACGGGTGAAACTTCGATCTTCTATTTCTTCTATCTTCTATTTCGTGTCTTCGGTTCTCGCATAGAACAAAAGATGAAATGAAACAGTCAAACTTTTTGGTTTTGATGTTACAACCTGTACCTAGGCGCATTCGTTTTTTTTTCTGGGCGCAGTTATCTGAACGTAGTATGCCCGAGGTCGCAAAAAAAACTGTTTATGAAAATATTTTAAAATTTTAGTTACATAATTCTTCCTGACATTATTTAAAAGGTCGCGTAAACCTACATAATTTCGTTGTGCATTCGAAATGAACCGTGTTTGAGCATGCTGAATGGCTCAATAATGTAACCATGTCACAGAACATGCTTAGATAATGCTATTTGTACTACATATAGACTACGTCTGCAGGTAAGTATAACATTAAAGGTTCATGAGAAAGTACCATGTGCTGCGTACCAGATTTATCAAAATATGTGTCGATTGATCTACATACATATAATTAATAGCACGCACAAGTTCAGTTAATGTTCTTGGCCAGTTCACCAGCAAGTAGACTATTGAAAACAATGTTTTTACGCTTATCATTAATTTTCGGAATAACACTGATTTCTCAGGTATTTGTTATCAAATAGTATATTCAATAAGAGTTAGGTGTTGATCTTATATATCGTCATGTTTTATCAATCAAATGTGATAATATTTTATCCTATAAACTAATTATGTCATCCCAAAGCAAAGGAAGAGGTTAATTTATTTGCTGTGATGAAGTCAGCTTTATACTAAACATTTTTTTTTAAATTTCCCGTTATAAAATCGTTTATTTGACATACTTTATAATAGTTTTTTTTTAAACATAAACATAGCTAGAACAAGTTGTATGCATACACACCTACGTTGTCCCAATTTTTAAAATGAAAGCGATTTAACTGATATCGTTACTTGATTTTGACAGTGTTACACCCAAGATATTGATGATTCGAAATGGGACTTCCTCCTGTCAAAAATATCAGAACTTGAAACCAAAATAGAGCGTCTTGAAGGCAAGAACCAAGAAGCACGCCCTGGTAGGATGGACACACCAACATATCTTGTGTTTACTTTCCAGAAAAGGCGTAGAATCTAGCATGATTTAAATTAAATTCAGAAGAAAAGATTAGTTTGACATCGAAGAATTGCAAGTGCAATTTGATAAGCATAATTTATTACAAAATAACGTCAAATTGAAACAACCATAAATGTATTTTATTTTGCGATCATAACATTTCTATAACGATCATATAAAGATAATATAATTTACTAACAGGTAGAAGCTGGCTGATATTATTTTCACAAACAATTGAACCCAATTTATTTTTTATTTACAGTGATAAATTCACAGATCTCTGAAATTCCTGTAATATATAGTGAGTATGTTTTGCTTAAAATGTAATAGTATTCCACAAATAATGGCACCATCAAATAATACTTATAGCATATACATTTGCAACAACACCGTTTATACAAAGAATAATAAAATGCAAATAGCTGCATATGTATATGTATGGTACATAGACTCTACCCCCGTAAACAAGCGTTATAAAGTTAGTATTGATTAGGTCATTCACGTTGTTTCATGTTTGATCTACACCCCATTCGAATCTACAAGAACACTGGTTTCTCTTTCAGATGCTACATTCAACGACAAAGTGGTCGCTTTCCACGTGTATGCACAGGACAGTTTCTACGTATCCGACGGAAGCCGCGTCAACTACGATGCCTCTTATCTGAACACCGGATATTATGATGCAGGAATCTTTACCTGTCCTGCCTCGGGCATTTACTTTTTCTCCATGAATGGGCGGGCGAGCAGTGAAAACGCCATTTGTGAGGTAGGACACGCATTTTTGTTTAAACTAAAGTTTAATTTGTCCTGCGCGTATATCTTTCGCATCCTACACAGTAAAGCGGGAATAATATTAGGGTGCTACCAGGCGTTATTCGTTTTAACTGTTAATATATTACTCTGTCGCCATCCTTGATATGATTTCCTATCAGATCACTGTCGTGGTAACATTCTTGACCTCCTTAAATTTATAAACATACATCTTTTTATTTGGGTTATTATTCTTTATTCTATAAAACGCTAATAAACGCCATATCTGCTTAGCATTACATGAGCACTTCAGTAAGCCAAGACAGAAGTCTACATTAAAGATATATGGCAAAGCCTTAACAAGTGAAACCGTCTTCCCTTTTCCTTTACAGCTGGGCATGCACGTTGACGGGCAGTTGCGTATGAAGACGGCCTCTCGCTACACGGGCGGCGCCCAGGGCTCGGCAGCCAGCTCCATTGTCACACTATGCAACATTGGGCAGCAAGTGAGTGGGGCATAAAACGGATCGATGTTAGAATAAAAACCGTAGTTAAACGCACAGATTCTGTACGAGAATGATTTTTTTAATCTTATTTTTTTTCCAGGGAACTGTATTAGATTTGAATATGCTAGACAAATCTACAGTAAACGATCCGAAACACAAACAGGGTGACCAGTCTCCAGACAGTTTAAAATCCCTGATATTTTCCCTGACGCTGGTCACCCTGACAAATCAGTAATATAAAAACTAAATTCATATATGCTTAAATAATCTAATAGCGCGAACCTCACACTCCGACCTGTTAATGGCCTTGAAATTAGCATTTGGGTTGTAGATCGTACATCTTCATGTACATATACTGACAGTGCGTAATGTGCTAAGACGGTCTCGAACAGTGCATTCAAATCAAGCTAAAGATGGTATCATCAGTTCCAAAAGACTTCAGCACTAAATTAATACGGGTGTCTAAAATAGATCATACTAAAATATTGTTTACTTTTCAGGTTGATGTGCGAGCCATGTACGGGGATGCTGATTGTATATATGGTATCGACAACCAGTTTTCCGGCTACTTCCTTCAACCCATGACCAGCTAGGGTGAATAATCTCGTATTTTGCGACGCATGATAGGATAGGGCTTGATGTTATTGTCTAATAGCAGTGTATATCAGAGAAATAAAGACTTAATTAAATATTTTTTTATTATTTCGCTTTCTATCACAAATAATTTACAATAAATAACATGAGTTATATTTGATCTGCATAAACCTTATATATAGGTGTATTTTATAAATATTTTTACAAACAGAATGGACGGAATCTATAATATATACAATACATATAAAATCTAAAGACAGAGTGAATCAGTGAGTAAAATTTCTCTACATAATATCTACAATCTCATACATTTGGCACATATATTTCACACACTTATCTTGCAATCGCGTTTCACATTTCGATAATAATAATTATATTATTAATGATAATTTGGTCGAGACATGTCTCAATACGTATTAATCTATTCTCCGCGTTATTGTTATCTCATTTATTGACCGCATTTAAACACCAAAGGTCAACTCCGTTAAATCTACCATTTCAATCGCAGCGGTCGCTTATGAAACCATAATGATGTACATATAGTCAAACCATTGCAAAAGCTGTGTCTCAAGCGAAACACTTAATAATACCCTTGAATCCATCTTAGCTGTCTTAACTGTGTTAACAGGTGCCCCCTACAATCACGTCCTAGCAACTTGCTTCTTAGCCCTATTAGCTACTGACGCTGATATCGAAAATGTCTGTCAAACCCCAAACCCTCCCCCTCCCCCAAACAGCTTCCAAAAACAATTATAAGGATCCATTTCATCCTTCTTCACTATCATCGCTGAGTCCGTCCGAATGTGAATCGAACATAACTTCGTCACTTAGTTTCTTCACTTCTTCGATTACGTCTGCGAGATCATCTTCTGTTGGGGCTACAAAATGAACAAAATCGAATTTTAAAGGACAACATTCCTTCAATAAATATAATAACTGTATTATTGTGTGATTTACCATTCAACTATGTAAATATCTAAGGCTCTTTTCACTACTTGACAGTGAATAAATATTTGATGCAGAGAAAATCAGGCTTTTGAATTCTGTAAATCAGTTGAATCGATGACCAGAAAATGAGACTTTTAATAGAGATAACTGATCAAATTAATAGAGAACATGAGATTCTGAATTCAGATAATTACTCGAATTTGAATATTTAAGCTTGAATTAAAACGATTAAATATTTAAATAGTTAATGTGTAATAAAATACACACCTTGAATTTGCTGCGATTCGCCCGTTTCCTCAAAATAAGTGTCCTTCGCTCCAGCAACAGCTCCTGTCATTTGACCGCTTCCGGGATCTTGAACGAAATACGTAGGTAATAATACTATGATGTATTTGTATTGTTAGAGCAAAACATATCTAGATATATTTACAAAGCGTTGTTTAAAAGCGGATTAGTAAAGTGAATATTGCTCTAGTAACACTGCTCTAGACTTTGTCATGTACTGTCATGCACGTACATGTACCTGGCGTTAGTTTATGAATATAGCCCACTGTTTTGTTTGTGCATTTCAAATGTCTTTTATTGGTTTCTGTTGTACCGTATGTTTATTTTCTAAATTCGTCTGAATAATTTTCTAAGTAGCCTATATAGTATAAGCAAAAATGTAAAACGATAAGAAGACCTGTTCCCCTTCCTTACCTGTAATAGTCAGCAACTTGGAATCATCCGTTACCCCGAACTCCTGAGTTTCATCCACTGTGTGCTCACCACTTTGTTGCATGACGTCATGACTGTGTGCTGTGACGTCACCGCTTTGAGAGTGGCCGCCAAAGTCACGTGGGGCCTCCATGCTGGTGTAGCTGTTGACCGGAAATGTGTCAAGGGTGTCAAGGTCAGCTGGAGATGCGCGCGCCGCCCGGTGTTTACCGACGAGTCCTTCTTGGCGCAGGGTTGTCTATTGGTTAAAGAGTTTCATTGGTGGTGTCAAGATATAAGTAAAGGTTTATAAGTCAGAAATGTTTAGCGTTTTGAGTGCTGTTTTGGTGATTTAAGGAAAACTGTTTACTGAAATATCATGATTTATACGAAGGGAATTTAGGAACTGGATGTCAAATGTTTGCCAGCCCACTTTATTAAAAACACAATCTAGTTTTTTCGTTTCTATAGATTGTTTTCAAAAACGCAACAAGAATTAAAATAATCTATATCGTGCTGAAAAGCTATAGATGTAAAGGATAAGACCATATTATCAAGGCCTTAAATAACGACTTCAATTACATTTGTCTTAATCTGGCTTAACCGTAAATTCATCCAATCTTACCATGAGGAGATTGCGTTCCTTTTCCAGCTGCTTCACATTATGCTCAAGCTGTTTCAGCTGCTGTTTATACACATCTTCCGAGCGTCGCGCATCTTCATTTATCCGCTCGCGTTCTCGGCCCATCTGTCGCTCCAGTTGACGCAGCGATACCACTATAGGACAATAACATAAAATTTAAGTCCCCTCTATATAATGTACGAACTATATGGTATATCATATTAGTGTTAATCACGCCCCAATCCATCGTTCCAGTTGGCGCAATGATACCACTACAATGACACAAAAGTTTCTAAGCAAGGGCATACTACAGACACTGATTTCTTCATTTACCGCCTAAGCTGGAGAGTAACATAAGTGCCTTGAACCTTACTAGCAGTTGATCATAATAAATATATACCGACAAAACTAGATCCAAATAAAGTTATTTCAGTCACGCATCACAACTTCAATAAACATACAATACTGACCAACTAGCTTCAAATTTGTTACACTGTTTATTTGTTATATGTCTCAGCATCATTACATACTAAGGAGCAGCGATGCTTTCAAAGCAAATCAAACAAATGATTATCAGGCAACCAACTGTGGCTAAGAATTAGACAGGAATTTTATACAATTGTGTTAGCGATGCCAGTACCTGTTTTTGAGTGCTCCCGATTCGCATCACTCAGTTTCTGCTGCAGTTCGGCCAACTCCTGTCGGTGCTTCTCTTGGTCTCGCTCGTACGCCGCTTCCACTTCTGGTAAAGGGGAAGAAAAATACCATGTATGAGAAATGGGCCAGACATATTTTTCATATTAAATCTTTACGCTAGATAACCAGATGCTTCAATAACCAAGTTGCACGAAAAGAGTTCAAATTAAGTGCGTATCAGTCTTGTTCAAATCTATAGAAAATATTCGTTTGCTATCATAACAAATATTGAACATGTCCAGACTGATGGTTTATTTTCGGTCTTCGGGCATAATTTGTCTCATCTTTAACATTTCATCAAAATTCTATTTGCTTATAGACCATTTTGTTGCACTTTATATCACAAAAATGTTCCTATAACGATTAGTTAGAAGAGAGCTCCACTATCCATTAACCTGATCAATGCGGCCCTGCATATACTCTATCACAGTCTCGAGACTGATTTAGGCCTACGTTATTGCGATTAATCTCTCAGATTCAGCCATTGCTGCCAATTCTACAATTCAGTATTACCTTGATCGATGTGACTTTGCATATGCTCTAGTCTAGTCTCCAGTTCGCCCATGCTTTCCTTCACTGCGCTACTCTCCTCTTCACTCTTTTGGCGCGACTCCTGTGCTGTGGCTAATTCCTAAAATTTGGTTAAAATTATTTGTTTTCGCATTTCGAAAAAGAGTTGAATGAAGATTCAAGACATTGGACGGGGTTAAAATGAATGTATTATTTGTTATGCTAAATGAAACGTCCTGCTTGGGATAAGACATTTATGACACATACAAAACCATGCAAATATACACAAATCGATTAAAATTCAATGAAAAAAGGATAGCTATCAATTATTGATACACATACCCTAATACATACATGCAATGGAAACATATATGCTTAGAATAAATCTACTGAGTATCATACGAACCAGACTTTGAGCTTGTAGTTTTTCTTGAAGGTCACGAATTTGATCCTGTAGTTCATGTACCTGACTTTCATCTGAAATGTAACAATACGTAGAAATTCGTGATTTAACGCGATTATTTTTGGGTAAATATTTGAATGAATACGATTTCGATTAGCAATTTTAATCATTATCAATTGATAAAATATATATTTCATTAGATTATTCACTTTCAATCTATAAAACAGTGTTCTACATGTATGTAAGGTAGAGTAGGATGCAGAAAAAAAGCTGCAAATGTCCAATAACAAATCTCCTCCAACTGGTTTCTTTGATTTCAGATAAATATTGTTTACATAAGATTGAGCAAGTAGGATGGGGGATGGACAAACAGGTGGACCATGGAAATTCGAAATTTCGCAAATCGGGAATCGTTTACTTGAAGATACGTTAATCAATGAAACTACCTGCAACATATGTTACTTACGTGACTGTCTGCTTTCCTTTAGACGTGTCTCCAGCGCGAGTGTGTCTTCTTTACTCTGCTTGGCTAGGCTGTCTCTCTCCCTCGCGAGGCGCTCTAGCTCTTGCTGCATTTCGGGTAATAAGGCACTGAAAAAGAACAGATACAAGACTGTCCAAGGACAGTGTGCCACTGCTTGCAAGGGCTAAACTATTGTAACGCTCAAAATTATATTCTTGGTGCCCGTCACAACGCAACCGAAAATGGTCACTGATCTCCGCGAAATGACAATTTAGACTCCATCTTTCTACCCTCCCCGCCATATCTTTAAAAAGCTCACCCGATAGCCTTAGGGCTGTGGATGAACCTTGCCTTTGTCCCTGCAACTGATATGTCATAATCTGTAGCAATCAGAAAACGATTGATACAGACTAAGTTTTTTTCTACACATCACATGACCTAAGATAGACGCCAGTTAGTGTGAAAATCTATTTTTAAACATGTGGCAGCTTGTTAATTCAAATAAATATATCTTCACTGATTATCGGGATTTTGATCTATGATAATAATGTATTGATAATATGATCTACCGTCATCTTCTTTAAGAACATGGTATGAGGACAAGATGAAGGAACTTATTAAAATAAAGATACCAGCAACGTATGATGGTATGACCAAACACATGTGATTATTCTCGCCGAAGACCTAACAAGGCTAGTGAAACATAAGTCAAGCTTTGTAAAATCACGAGTTGTTTGCGAAGTATCAAGACATTTTGTTTTCGGAAATATTGACCTCATGAAATGCAAGAAGTTGACATTCTGATCGCGTGAGACATCAAAGTTGAAATCTCCGACTATAACGACGTCTTCAGATATCTGAAATCTTACCATTGAAAGGATGTACTCTTTGAAGCTTTTGAAACTACAATTTGGTGACTTATAGACCACAATTATTGATGTAAAAGGGCGAGACGAGGTTTTTAGTTGAACTAATAGACACTCAAACTCCTTGGTAGAAATAGTGTCAACAAGGTAAATCTGCATTGACTGTTTCACATACACCGCTAGTCCATGAGGAGGTCTCAATCCATGCGAAGTAGTTTGAACATTTCGAATAATGGGTAGATACCCCTCTATTGCAAATTCAGAAACTGAATCTGTGCTACAAAGTCGTGTTTCTGCCAGGCAAATGACATCTGCACTTGTAAACGTACTGTCATTTCGTATCAAAGGAATATGAAGACGTAAACTTTTTGCATTCTGAAACACTACGGAAAATTCACAAATAGGATTTTCGTTTTGTTCGTAGCATAAATCAACAGTTTCTTCGGTTCGTAAACGTTTCATTTCATCGATAACTCTGTTATCAACTTGGATAGTTCCACTCAGTCCATTCAGCAGATATAATCCGTCCATGCTAGTGGCTCGACTAAAAGCAACGACATCCATGTGGTCGACATCCAGTGGCCATGTCAACAATGACACATGATTTTGTTTGACCTTGAGCCTTATGTATCGTTTTGGCAGAGGAGGCCTTAAGTGGGAATTATTGCCGCACAATAGCTTTTCGTCTAAACATGAAAGTTCTACGAACGCTCCATATAGGTGTCCATTCGGTAGATACCTCAGGGTATTTCTTGTAATAATGCAGATATTCTTTCCTTGTGTGTCGACCGATAGTTCTATCGGGAAATTGGACCCAAAGACAACTAGGAATATTCCTTGGCTGCATGTAATGGATCTTTTTCAATACACATGGTGTGCCATTGCATATACCATCGTCGATGGATACGTTATGAGTGGAGTCATATTGAAGACCTAAAGCAACTTTCAAAACTTGACTTAGGTTGCCATTATCATTTGGCTTTTTTCCATCTATTTGTTTTAGAATTCTTTGCTTGACTTCCTCTGAGTCTTCACCTAACACCGTGTCTAAGCAATTGATTTCTGCCTTTTCTGTCAACAGTTCGTTGAATAAATTTGCATTATGATTGTCAACAGCAGCATTGCACGGGAAAAGATGAAGCTGATTTTTCAGTTCACTATATTTCGAATCGGTAGCTTTGATACTGCGTGTCCCGAGAAGAGCCATATCTTCTTGCGTTTGGTTTCCTTCTCTAACTCGATTACGTAGTTCCGCAAATATTATGTCGTCTTTCTGTCGCATTATCTCAGTTAACTCGAACATCTTGAAATGTTGTTGCCACCAATTCGGTGCCAGAGTTGCATAACCAGATGAAATATCAGAGAAGATCCAGCTATCCCCAACAGGTCGCAACTGAAACAGATCTCCAACTAAAATTAGGTGGACTCCACCAAAGGTTTTTTTATTCGCTTTGATTTCTTGCAGCCTTAAGTTAAGGAAATTCAGCATTCCATTTCCAACCATGGAAACTTCATCTATGATAAGAACCATCAAACTCATAAACTTTGACTGATATGTGTTTCGCTTCTCATCAGACAATGGCTTGTATACAAGTTTTTTATTCGGTTCAATACCGAAGGCACTATGCAAAGTTGACCCGCGGATATTGTATGCTGCAAGACCAGTATATGCACACATTTGTATTCTTATATCCTCAGCATTTTGACCAGAGTCAGAGCACAATATTCTATGCAACGCTTGATACATTGTACGGATTAAAAGTGATTTACCAACACCTGCACCTCCTGTTATAAACAGACAAAGCTGTCGCTCTGGTTCAAATAACAGCGAATGGGTTATGTGTGTGAAAATCTGTCGCTGCTTGTGATTCAACTTAGATAGCAAATCTAAGTACTCATTTTCGGAGCATCTAGATTGTATCATATCAATTTCATCGTTTGCTAGATGTGTTGCTAACCCGATATCACCTGCTAAGTCATGATATGCATGTTCACGAGTTTCGGGTTTGTAAAATACGTATTTTGTTGACTGAACAGGTTCATTTTCTGCATCTTTGGCCTCTATGCTTTCAATATTTGAGGAAACCTCAATGGTTGTATTGTAATTGTCTCGGATGCTGCTTGTTCGATTTTTTCCAATAGATCTGTGTTCGCATCATATTGTTTTTTGGTTTCTTGTATTTGTTCAATAACTGATTTGAGACGTTCCTCAAATGTACCGTAACGACCCAAAAGATCGGTTTCCTTGTTTCGCCAAGGATAGAACAACATTAATTGTTCTCGGAAGTAATTTTCTCGGTCAGTGGTTTTGTTATATTTGACATCTCTTATGATATTTGGTTTCGTACGGAGGTTGATTTGGAAATCGCCATTTTTCACTGAATAACGAGCTTTACATAGTGCTTCAAAGTTCACTTTCGTCATCCGTTTTCATATCCGATTTCTCATCTAGACTAGGTTGATCTTCGCACTGAGGCTTTTTTGTTTTGTTTGTGGTCACTGAAATAACCTTTGAAACAAAGTCCGCAAGACAGTAATTTTCTAGAACTGTATGTCTCCTTGCGTATCTTTTGACAATATTGTCAGCCTCTATTTCGATTGAACTGTCAGGCAAAGCTTCCAATTCCTTTTTACTTTTCATAAGAAAAGTCCTTTCACCCTGGGGTGCTGTCGGGATGAATTCACAAGCTCTGCTTTTTGATGCCATACTTTGTTGAAGGATGAGATAAGCTGCTTCCTGAGGGCTAACTTCCACAGCATTCAAAAATTTGTTACCTATATGTCTCACGGATTGTTTCAGAGTCTGGTTCCCTTTTTGGCCTCTTTGCATGCTTCAGCCATTAACGTACTCATTCCTTTTGCGCTTTTGTTAATATACGATAAAATATACATCGCACATGCATATGCGTCAAGTATGAACTGGATGTCATGGTTTCCTTTCCATATACTTAGCATGTCCTTGATAAATGGGTTAATCCTATTTTCATTTGGTTCTCGTTTCAGAAATACTTTTGCAGTTGTTATGTTAGTTCGAACTGCTTTAATATAGTCACTTTCATTGAGTTCTATGTTGCATAAGAAGTCGTCAAATGTCGTGTACTCTTCATCGCTTGCTAGATGTGTCTGAACAGTCTTATAATAATCCTCATACAAGGACCTATCATCTTCATCGTAAGGTTGCAATATCATTGTCTGTCGCATAGGTGGAAACGGAATTCCAAATCGACATTCTGCTTTGCCGCCTTTACGACAGGTTCGTGAGTGCCTATGTCTTTGCATGGTCAAATACTTTTTTGAGGCACAAGGCACGCTTGCACTACATGACGCAACGGTGTCAATATAATTAAGCACCTCCTTTTCGTCATCAATGCCATATTTCGGGGAGTTTTTAATCCATACAAGCATGTGGATATGAGGTGAACCTCTTTGTTGAAACTCTACGCGATAGAAGTAATCATCCATTTCACCTAATGGACTGTTGGGACGTTTAAGAACAGTTTGAATGAACTGTGTGACTCTATGATCAAAGTGTCGCACGCACGTAACAGGATCTGACTGAACTAGGCGTGTTCTGGTTTCCCACGAGAGATCATCTGTTTCTACAGCTTCAGTGTAATCTGTGTTATCAACCAGCTTACCAAGTGTAACTATTAGTTCAGACCAGTATAAATCGTTTGCACTGAAGGATAGAAACAATGTGGGGATACCGAGCTGTCGAATCATTGCAAACAAATCTTTCTTTTTGTTGTTCCCAATATTGTGGCGAGTTTCGAATCGTTTTGAAAATTCTATAACCTTCGTCTAATCTGATAAGACTTTCGCCCATGTTATCTTTCAAGATGAACCCGGCAGTGTAAGTTTTTCCTTTTGATTTGCATCGCCTAACAGCAAGATGGACTTTATTGCAAACTTGTTCAGTCTGTATTTTTTTCATTTTGTAAAATAGGTTTGGAATATTAAGAGCTACACGCCTGTCGACGCATTCGCAATTCCCATTTACAAATATCACTGTAATGAACAGGTATTTGGCGTTCCGAATTATCTATTCGTTTTTGTCCACAGAAAAGCGTGGGAAAGGAAAGGTACTCTGAATTTAGGTCTTTGAAAATACTGAGAGGTCGTTGGCCTTCGCCAGGTGCTACCGATATAATCGCATTTTTATCATGTGTTTGATCATCTAGCAACGTCATGAGAGGGGTATCATCTTCCACTTCACTAAAAGCGTCTGATTCATCGTCTGTATGTTCATGTATATTAGTTACAGGCTCATTGTCAGTCGTCACGTTATAAAAGTTCCAAGTTTCATCTATTGCTATATTAGCTTCTTTGTAAAAATCACTAGTGCTAACCAATGTTTTCAATGCATTCAGCACAAAAGCTGGTCGAACATTTTCGGTTACTACAGCACCTTTTAGCTCTTTCATCCTTTTTAATTTCATTGGAACTGTTTCAGATTCGTTTTGTAGTCTGGGTAAAGCGCGAATAGTTGGCTCTATTTCTGTGGGCACATTGACAACGGACCCTTTTAACTAGAAGGTCAGTGACCTTGGATCCCCCGTGAACTTCAACATTTCGTAGATGCAGGATGGTCAGTTTTTACTAAAATTAACTTTGGAAATAAAGAACTATTTTGCAAATAAACAAGGTCATGTGAAGAAAGAAAAATAGAGTAACATCTTGCATCATCACTCACTTCTTTCTCAAGACATCTCTTGAACTGACGAGACCAGTTGGCAAAAGTATCCTCAAATTAAAGAAAATATGCTTTTATAAGCACGAGCTCATATAGCACATCCATAATGCTTTTGAGAGGCATTTGAGACGGCCAGTGAAGCAAAAAGATAATTTCATTACATTAAATTATGCTTATATAAGCACATCCCAGATACTTTTGAGAC
>LQRL01115952.1:0-30555 GCA_001703475.1 Hydroides elegans
ACTTCACATGTGGTGGAGTTTGTTTGATAAATAGGAAAAATGCGTCGAACGAAATTTTCTACCAAATAACGGTATTAGGAGCGTTCCCAACCAGCTAATACAATAAGTAGATCTTGTGAACATATACATGACATTGTTGTTGTCGATTCAAAATCATTACTTTGAACTTATGCTGCTAATTTAAAACAAGTATATGATTATCTCACACAATCGAGGAAGGAAATCATATACATGTCTATATCAATGTCAAAATAGATTTACATCTATCCACACAATAAGTAAATCAACATACAATCTTATCTAATTACCTTGCTTTGTTAAGAAATTATAGAAACTGACAATAAAAAAATGTGGCATTTCAAGGTTATCTAGCATTGCATGATGAGATACTATAATAGTTTAAGATTATGAAAACGTTTCAAATGTTTCTTAAATGTTTGAAATTAACATTTACATTCGGTAAATTAGTATTTCATATATATATTTTTCAATGCCTGGTTCACACTGTATTTGTTCTAAAAAAAGTGTCGACAAGATTTTCAATGTTTCACAGCAACGGGATACATCATAAAAGTTTGAAAAGGAAACCTTCAGGTGAAACTTTCTAGGCATAATTCCCATTGTTGGTCTCATGTTGGTTCCTTATCTTTTATTGCGATTGTTGGATGATTAAATTATTTTCGCAAAGAAGAATTATATATTTTTAATTACAATTTTAAAATACATAAATCATTTGAAATCGCACTTGATAATCTAAGAAATTAACGAGTGCTATTTTTTACGAGCTATATATGAAGATGATGATACCAAAAAGGAAGTAGTATTACTTCACATGTGGTGGAGTTTGTTTGATAAATAGGAAAAGTGCGTCGAACGAAATATTCTACCAAATAACGGTATTAGGAGCGTTCCCAACCAGCTAATATAATAAGTAAATCTTGTGAACATATACATGACATTGTTGTTGTCGATTCAAATCATTACTTTGAACTTATGCTGCTAATTTAAAACAAGTATATGATTATCTCACACAATCGAGAAAGGAAATCATATACATGTCTATATCAATGTCAAAATAGATTTACATCTATCCACACAATAAGTAAATCAACATACAATCTTATCTTATTACCTTGCTTTGTTAAGAAATTATAGAAAACGACAATAAAAAAATGTGGCATTTCAAGGTTATCTAGCATTGCATGATGAGATACAATAATAGTTTAAGAATACGAAAACGTTTCAAATGTTTCTTAAATGTTTGAAATTAACATTTACATTTGGTAAATTAGTATTTCATATATATATATTTTCAATGCCTAGTTCTCACTGTATTTGTTCTGAAAAAAAGTGTCGACAAGATTTTCAATGTTTCACAGCAACGGGATACATCATTAGTGTTTGAAAATGAAACCTTCAGGTGAAACTTTCTAGGCATAATTCTTATTGTTGGTCTCATGTTGGTTCCTTATCTAGATTTCAAAAAAATCAGTCTTCTCAGGAACCTTTTTTGAAATACAGAATTGAGTGTGTTTTGCATGTTAAGCATAGACACGGTAAAACGAAACCAGGTTTTTACATATACGAAGTCCGGTAAATTCATGATCAATGTGTAATCACAGTCTATTTAACCACGAAAACAAATTGATAAAGTTAACATATTCAATTACCGAGTCTATGCATGAACACATAATAGAATCATACACGATAGAAATTAAAAGAATAACAATTATAAACATTTTGAATCAATGAAAATGATTTCTTTCCTACTGATATATGATTCATATCGTTTTCGTTTATATCAATCACAATTTAAAATCGACTTCGTCATAATGTTGGATTGTTTTCACAAAATGTATATAATTTACGGATAATTTACAACCTTCAAGTCACTTTTAAGGCAGGAAGTTAGGTGCGGCAGATGGAAATGGTCTCTCAAGGATTTGGCAACAAAGAATACATGAAGCTGTAGCGAGCGGATAGGTTCGTGGTCATTCGAGCTATGAACTAAATTACTATGTAACTACTAGTGGGCAACCCTGCGAAAGAATCATCGATGTTTTGTTAAATTAACATTCATGGCAATAACCTCTTTCACTCGATGTAAGCTTTATGATATGTCGCTCTCCTCCTTCAACTAATATGGATACAGGGTTGAAGGATGATTTATTGATATTAAGATGAGTTATTCCTTATGTTTCTTACTTATGTCTTATGCCGATACTTGCGCCAGGTCCTTTTATTCCTCTATGGCCAGATCAGAATAAACTTCTTGTAAATTATTTACGCTTTCATCCTATTTACGCTTTCATCCTACAGTCACATTGTTGTTATGGTTATTTTTCTTACTCTGAATATAAATATGAACTATTAAGATGCAGTTTATATGCCATATATCGAAGTATGTGATTGTTTTATGAATACAATTGTATGGATGAAATCTCGAAAAACTATAGGACATTAGGGTTAAACAATACTCCTTAATTAGGGCTGCCAATAATCAAAACAATGTTGGTCTTTATTATGGTCTTTTCATTCTATTTGACGTCGTTTCAAAGTATCATTCTTTTGTTATATCATCCTCCATAATTTTGTAAAAAAAAACGTCATTTTCTTCATCTCCATATAAAGCTAATTTAATGAATGGTCTTGGTCTACATGTCTTTGTGCTAATGATACAGATTGTAATGACCATCTTGATATTTTCCTGACATTTCTTTGAGTCTTCATTTACGTACTTGCACGAATATGCTCTTTGAAACTTATTTCCATAATACTGACATTGGTTAATTGTGATTTATATTTCTGTTTCACTGTAAAAGCTGAGACTATGAACGAACTTAAACTGTAACATGTAGCAAAGAACTAATTACATTTGCAGGTTTTTAATTTTCTTACGCGGTTTTATCATAATCTGATCAATATGATTGACCCGAATATTTTGGGAAAAATAATTTTTAATACAGGAATAGTTTTAACATGGCAATTTTTCATATAAATATTCAATATTGTTTTAATAAAAATGAATGCGAATATCACACTTTTAACAGCACCTTTTACAAACTGGTCATGACATGGTTCATATATATATATATATATATAGCGGTTCATTTCCATCTCATTTTCCTTTTTTCTCATCTCGAAAAATGCCATGATTTACTAAAATATGTTATATCCGGCGTTAATGAGTATCTGCATGACCACTTTAATGCTTCATTAAGCTTAATGGATATACTTTGTGATGAACACATCTTTCATTTAATGCTTTATGTTGATTCTGTCTCTTCTATTGAGGTCTTATTCCACAAAGCACTGCGAATCTTAAATTGTTGCTAGGTAAAAAGGTTACATGCATAAGGTTATTAATAGGATTTTCGATTCTTTAGGAAAAGTAGGAATTTTTGGAATTGCATTAAAATTCTTCTACCATATAGCACATAAATACAAAATCTCATTGCAAAATACGGTATGTACGAATAGAATAAACCTTTTACTTTGTGCTCTAAATAAACATTGGTCCTGCGACCCTTTGCGTATATACCGTAGAGCGGTAACTTATTTTTTTGCATTGCAACCCTCAGGAGACACTATATAATGCCATGTTTGCCGATGATTTCACTTTTGGGCTTCACATAGTATAGCGCACACAGCTTTAGTCGAGGGAAAAATACGTTCACATTTTATCGAAAAATGGATTATCTTACAATTCTAGCACATATCATTTGTGTGGCAGGGATAATGTTTCTATCACTGTCCGGTAGCATGTTTTCGATTTATTACTACTCTAAGAAAAAACCGATGACCAAAGCTAGCACATTTATTGTATCACTTGCGATACTGGATGTGTTTGCTATGATTGTAGTTGTTCAGATTCCTTTCATGAGGTATTATAGACATCTCCGTGATGTTCATGGATACATGTGGCCACGCATGGTCTTTCGTTCAATAACACGTTTCTTGATGATTTCATATCTACTCATTTTGACAAGCATCGCGGTAGATAGAGTCTATGCAGTGTACAGACCTTATGAATACAATGCTTCTTCGAAATATCTTGTCAAAATTATTATTTTTGAACTCATCTGCACGAGTTTATTGTCCGTTGCAGCAATATTCCTACAAGAGATATTTATTGCTTTTGATGATTCCTACGTCAGGATATTCATAATGATTGTTATATGCGTATCGTTTGGGACTTTACTAATTTCCTATTTTCTAATCGCGTGTAAACTACGAAGTCAGAAACGAAAAGTAGCAGCGAAACCAATGAGAAAAGACAACACAGCAGAGCCAGGGCCATCGTAAGTATTAGTTGCTATTCCTCGATATATATATGTATAGTTTTGTAATTAGTTAGGAAGAAAATGATATGTAAAACAGAACAAATTTAGGAAAATAATTACACTGCTCACTCCTATTATATTGATGCATGATTGGTATATTATAAACCTTGAAATCGAAAGCTAGTTTGTTATATTCAAGATTGATAGTACTTATTTTGAGTTTTTTCATATTTATTCAGTGCACCTCATCAGCCAAAATCACAGTCATTAGGATCAAATAAAGAAAGAAGATCTATCAAAATATTCATTTCAATCACTCTCTTGTTTCTTATTTCATTTGTTCCATATATATTTGCACTTAATGGAGTTTTAAAATCACCATTTATGTTGTATTCATATTTTATCAATCATTTTGGAAATTCATTAATCTATTATATTATTGATTCTAACTTTCGAAACGAGGCAAACCGCGTTTTGAAAAAGATAAGATGCTGGCCAGCATGATATCCTTCTAATATAGGATGTACATTTCATAAACATGTTGATAATGTTTTCAATATAGGTAATTTAAAGTGCATCTGAAGAAGTTTGTTTTTTTGGGATTCGTATGTTTATATATTTAATGTTTTTCAAGCATTTTGTTTTGATTATGAAATTATTTGCATGAATAATTTACAATATTAGGTAGATTGTACAAAAGCATGTATAATTGCTGCATTTTAAAACGCAAATGTATACTAATGTATATTATTATTCATTTTGACATGCAGTTATATATTTTTGCCAGTGTTTATATGTCTGTAGCTTTCAATATAAGTGTTGCAATCTATAAACAATGTCTGCATCAACACACTTTGTCTAAAATTTGATGGCAATATCGAATATTATTGTGAAGTAAGTGATTGGAAAAAGTAAATAGAAATACAATAATATCAACATAGTATTAATGTGTTTGACATAATAAATGTGTAAATACAATAATATCAACATAGTTTTAATGTGTTTAAAAACCTGGACATAATAAAACTCAAACATAAAACTATATCAAAGCGATTAATTTCTATAAATATGATTCATAGTGTTCTTCGTTTTCTAAATCATAATAACCACAAAAGTATTAAATTTATTATGTCGAAGCTGCTTAAGCTAAATATAGAAACCATGTACGCATGAAACTTGGTCATACACGGTTATATCAGGGAGCTATAAAATCACCGATGATATTTACATGCATTATCAAACAATGATATTCAAACAAGCATATTGTAAGATATGTATTATATTATGCCTGAAAGTTACCGTTTTTGATCTAATAGTTTACATGCTTAATTCCCATTTTCTTGCACGTCTTGCTCATTTTAAAACTATAATGGAATGGTCTCCTTTTTGGGTTGACTCCCCAGAGGCTGCTTGTTACATTTTTCCTGATTTTGTAACGAAAGATTTTTTTCTAAACGTCTCTCTTGATGGAAATAGTTAATAACATTATTAAAGCTAAGAATGAAAACAATCTTTCAGAGATAATAACAATAGTTCATGAGTGGCGAGAGATATCTGTCAAATCTCTGAAGGGAAGCAATAAAATAGTCTTACGAGCTTCATGCTCGAGTAATATTATACTTTTACTTTACCGTATAGAATTGAAAGAATTCATCGCCCGCGTAGTATTGTTTTTATTCCTAGATAATTGCATTTGAATGAAAAAATCATAAATATATCAATCAAAACTTTATTCAACGAAAGGGCCAAATACAAAAATGTTTTAGCCATTTGGTAAAGACCAGTCATTGTTAGGAAAATAAACTAGAAATAAATAAAATGTAATTAAATATTTATTTCCTTATCATGTCCGTTTTTTAATATCAAAATTAAACAATACTTGTTATAAAATCAAATCATTACTAATAATTTAAAACTTACATCTGACATTACAATGCTCATAAAACACAATTGTCGCACATGAAATAGCGACCCCATCCACCCTCCAAAGAAAGAAAACAGCAATTTAAGAGGTTTTTCGCTAAAACGCGGGTGTTAAATTGCAATAAAAACCATTACCGCGCAACACAAGGTTGTTATGATGAATGTTGAGTGTAAGTAATGCACGACTTAATAAGTAGAGCAATCATTTTCTACTTTAAAAATATATATATCATATATTTCGATTCGCTCAGAAATGAACTAACGTTGTGTAGGAAATGCAAGATTCTCCATACATAAAAACGGGAGTACCTGACTTCGAAATACATTATATTGTAAAGAAAAAGTAAATATAAATAAGACAAACTATAATTATAATAATTTAAAAAATATGATTATATAAATTTAAGGGGTGCGTGTAGAATGAATTCGAAGAGGCATTGAATGACTTGTGACTTATCTTTGCCTCTTTATCTGCATCATTAGCGCAAAATTATTTTTTGAATTTTATATAGAGAATCAGGATATCAAATCTGTCCAGTTTGTAAAAAAACACATTATAAACATGTGTACGTATTCATCGATGTTATGATTGTTAGTATTATTACCTTGCAACGAACAAATCGTTCCTGTTATAAAATTATGATTATTAGTACGTATTAAGTTTGTTTTCACGAACACAAAGTGCAAACAATATATTATCATTTTCATTGCTCTCTTTAAGGAGAACAGCTCAAGGATTAAAGTTTGCTAATAATATAGAATAATTCAAAACGATGCAATCCTTAAAGCTAATCATACACATTATCGTGTTGTTCAACCCTTATATCTGATCATAATTATTAAGAAACTAACTCAACCCATTTTTTTTCATATCCCCGTATACGATCATCATCAATTCTGATTAAAGGCGGAAGCGACGGGATGCACCACCTCTGTGTCAATAGCTGCGTTACATCCGGTTTGCCGCTGCGCTCTAAATGTCCTGAAAGTACGTCTTATTCCTAAGGTCTTTGTGCTGATATTCCTATATATTAAAATAGACAATATAATAGGAGAAAGAGTCTTTGACAAAATAAGACACTGCCTTTTGAACCAGGATGTCTCATTCAATGCTCTGGTTATTGCACTTCAATTCTAATAACAATGCCTTGTGTCTTGTTTTCTATTTTCATCGTGAGGATATCTTTTTGCCGTTTTTCGAGGAATCAGGTGAAAATAACCTTTAGCTTTGTCCTTTAAATACACATAGGTCCTGCTACGCCTGCAAATAACCGTAAAATGAAACAAACGTATTGCACAGAGGCCCTCAAGAGGCATTATTAAATGTAGTTTTTTGCAGATAATTTTAGTTAAAACTGCACCTAGTTAACAAACAAATCTTTATTCGAGAGCAAATTACACGCTTGCTCGTGAAAATGAATAATCTTACAATTTTAACACATATTGTTTGTGTTGTAGGAATGATTTTTCTATCACTGTCTGGAAGCATTTTTTCGATTTATCATTACTCTAAGAAAAAACCGCTGACAGCAGCTCACACTTTTATCATATCACTTGTAATCCTGGATGTATTTGCTATGATTTTAGTTGTTCAGATTCCTTTTTTTTTCGTATTATAGATATCTCCGTGACTTTCATGGATACATATGGCCACGCATTATCTTTTTTTTTCATTTACGCGTTTTGTGATGGTTTCATATTTGCTAATTCTGACCAGCATTGCAGTAGATAGAGTCTATGTAGTGTATCGACATTTTGAATACGAGCATTCTTTGACATACATTGTCCAACTCATTATTTTTGAACTTATTTTTGCGAGTATATTATCATTTTAGCACAAAACTCACAAGAGGCATTTATTGCTTTTGATGATTTTTACGTTATTTTATTTCTGATGAATGTTGTTTGCGTATCGTTTGTGACATTGCTCGTTTCATATTTTCTAATCTTGTGTAAATTGAGAAGTCAGAAAAAGAAAATGGCAGTGAAACCAATGAAAAAAAGAAAACACAGCAATACGAGTGCCATCGATATCACTAAAACCCTCCGTAATTGTACAAAAGTAAGTAACTTGTAAAAAGACGAAAATAAACAAAATAATTCCACAATTTGCCCCTGTTTGTTGATGCTGAATTTGTATGTAACATAAAAATGAAATTAAGAGTATATAACTTATTTTCATAAATGATAGTACATTTTGTTTTGATTTGATATTATTTATGTAGTGCACCTCATTCGCAACAGCCGAAATCAAAGCCAGTAGGAGTAAATAAAGAAAGAAGAGCTATCAAAATATTCTTTGCAGTTACTTATTGGTTTATTTAAAACAAAATTTCCGATCGGGTTGTATTCATATTATATTAACCATTTTGGAAATTCATTGATTTATTATATATTGGATACTGCCTTTCGTAAGGAGGCTAACCGTGTTTTGAAAAAAAAGTGTTTAACTTTTTTTCTAATAGAGGATGCATATTTCTTAATATATCGTTTTTATGTATTTGTTGCTAGATTGTTGCTAGATGTATATAAATTTACTGACCTACCAATGCAAAATTTTATAATATAAGATTTGTTTTGACAAATGGTCTAGACATATTAATTTAATGTTTATAAATCGTCGTTACATTCAATATGTAAGTATTGTAATAGATAAACATTTTTTGCATGTACACATTTTTTGTATTATGTGATGGCAGTTTTCACAGTATTATTTGATGGCACGATTTATTCTTTTTCAACCTCGTTATTTCTTCATGTTAAAATCGATATTGCATACCTGTTAATATAACCGATGGTGGAAATCAACTTTGATTGATTTGATTGAACTCATTTTAAATGCGTTTTACGGACATTGTTATCTATTTTTTTCAAGTAAATCCCATTTAAATACGATAAGTAATCCGATTATGGCAAATATTCAAATTGTAATATCATGCACAGACGGTCATTTTTGTCACTGCAAATAAGTTAACTCGACTGTAATCTAACGATAAAGCTTTTGGATCATCAACATCGAAACTAGGGGTATACCTGATTTAGAGCGAAGAAGAAAATATATCAATACGAACGCCAAAACATTTGATGACGCATCATCAATTTCTATTTTATTAAACGGTTCACGATACAAATATAATTTAGGGTAAATAATATCCTTCACGTTATTATATTTGTTAGATTTTGACAATTTTGTAAAACAAGTATTATTAATATTGTCTGACGTATTAAGCATGGGACATAATCATGTATAAATTCAAGAACTACGAGGTACAAAAGCACGTTTTTGATGCAAAATAAGATTCATATGTATTGAATAAGAAGTTTGACTATTCATCATTCTATTCCCTCCTTTAAAAATCAAATTGCATGTGTCGGAATACTAATAGTTAGTCCTTTGTTAGTTACTTAACCCCATTTGATGCCCTATGCGTCCATTCATGTCCAAGGATTTGAAATGTTCGAATGAGTTCAACTGTTCAACATTCAAAGTTTAATAAGCTAACAATGTCAAGGCCACGCAAGTATCCTTTCAATCTTGCAAAGTTGCAATCCATGATTTATGGGTTCAAAACATTCACAGTTGAAATAATCGAGGTTTTTAAACATATTTTTATTTTTTTTAATAATTCATATTATCAAATTATATGACTAGTTTTTACGATCCAGAATTTATGAGTTCAAAACATTCACAGTTGAAATAATCGATGTTTTTAAACATATTTGTTTTTAATAATTCATATTATCAAATAATATAACTTGTTTTCCGAACAAAATATAAATATTAGATATAAGAAAAATATATTTAGAACAGTACATGGATTGAATACCTTTTTTTAAACTAACTTTTGATTTATATTATAACATCAAAAACTAACCGAAATGCGATCGTTACTGTCAGAGAAATATGATATGATATTATCAATTCAAATTATTTACCTTCTTTTCAATACTTTTAATTTGATAATGAATATACATTACAAAGGCGTATATTAAATAAATTAAAATAATTTGTTCTAAACATTTTATTTGAAAGTTTACAATTACAAATTGTATGTGTTAAAAGAGGCTTATGAGCGGTCGTGATTTTGTAATATGCACAAAATAAAGCATGCTTGTCGAATAAATTTATGATTAAATAGTAAAGGGGAACACAGTAAATAACCGATTGTTAAACGCAATAACAATTGTGTAATAATAACGTATCGTTTCAATAATCTGACAATTGTATCTATCGATAAATTACGTTTTTTACGTTGCAATGGTTTTCAAATAATCATTATTGGTCGACTTCGTCATATGCTTCATTCGGTTGCGGACTCATTGTGATATTTTTTGCACTTTTTTAATTTTTATCATTTTTTAATCATTTTATTGGGGTCACTGATTGGAGTCTTCTTGTAAAATATTCATTCAGAAAATATGTATGTATTAATAAAGAACAACTTTGAACCTTTGAACAGTTTAAACGTGTCTCCATATAAATTTAAGGTCACTTCTTAGTCGCTTGCTAAACTACCTGTTGTTTTACATGTACGATTTATTTTTATTTATGAAGCTAGTTTATGAAGCAGTAGCTTTGAACGTTTGAACGGTTTGAACGTCATATCACATAAAACGTCGAAATATAGCTCACCTTATATGAACTTAGATATCAGTACTCATATATGCATATTTCAACTGTGACCTTTTGAACTGTTTGAAACCATTCGAACAGTACAAGACCTTGGACATACCTCCACCAACAGCCGTGCAGCAGCGCGATTTGGGTACATTTCATATTGAATTTTATATCAAAAGTGAAAATGTAATGCTATATTGTAAGCCGCAGCAAAGGACAATGGGAATATTTACACAATGAAACCCGATAAGGGAATAGTTATTGATGGAATCGCTTCACTGTCTTTCAAATATCTTAGTGCTTTCCCAAATACATACAAGTGTAACATTTATTTGAGTTTATAGATAACATATCACTGATAATTAAATCGTATATTTACAAATTAAAAATGCATAATAACGTTTTCAGTGAAAAGGAATTCAAAAAAAGAATTTGAGATGAGAATATTAGCAGATAAAATGTATATAAATTCTCATGATTTTGATAATAAATGGAAAATGTTTAACCAATTGAGTGACGAGATGGAGCGAAATAATGTTTTTTAGTCAGACTTATATTCTATCACTGAATTATGGTGTATGTTAAATGTATGTTATACTTGATATTGTAAGTGTTGAGTTTTTGGGTCTAAAAGACAACATATTTATGTAAATGTGAGAAAAACTATTGTTATGAACTATTTGAAATACCTATCATAAACTTGATGTAAAAGAATGCACACCCGCCCATACTGTGCAAAAAAAAACTCCCAAAAACAAAAAAAAAACATATTTAAATTTTACAAAATCATGATATTCTATGCAAAATAGCACAAACAAAACGGTCAGAGCAGCATTGGTAATCCGTAGGAAACTAATCTATGATATCTGCATATCATATATTAAAAGGTTTTCTATAAATTATTTTGAAAAAAACATTAGATCATATATTTGATTTTAATGTTTGTATCTTTATGATTGACATGATGGAATAATTGAAGAATTAAAAACTAGTTTTATCAAAATAGTTTGTATGTGTTTATAAATGAATATATCAATAGGTTTCCCATTTTAGGCAAAAGAATTTACTACTGAAAAAACAATCACAAATAATGAAAATCGAAGAGAATAACTACGGCATAAAAGCCATAAATACAACGACCGAAAACGCAAAATATCAATTTTTGAAATAAAATGTGGGTTTAAAGCACTGAATTATGTTCAAAATATGAATAGACAGCGGTGTTTATACCTTGTTATATATACTTTAATATAAATCCGCACTTAAAAGATAATCTTTGAAATTTTCCATCATATTTTTACCAAATTTTAATTTAATTGAATTTTTCTGATGCAAACCAATTTTGGAAAAAAGGTATAAAAAAATATTTTTCTGTTCAACGTGTGGAACTGTCGAGTTGATTACATGCATGGGTACTCCAGGTACCCATAGAACCTTTCACAAACTAGTTTGCTACTGCAAACATAAATTATATGAACATTTTAGTGCTCAAAACTAGTTTTTCTTGCGTAAACTCGTAAATTTGACTTAAAAGAAGCACTAATGAGCTGTTCCTTACAACAGGTGTTCCCACCTTATTCCAGCTGGCTTGGAAATTTTGAAACATTTATTTCAATTTATTTATTTAAGAAATGTTTAACATTTCAGGTTTCGCACGAATGATTAATATCGCCGCAATGTTGATGCATCAATTATACATGTTTTATTATTGGCATGAATTTATTATTAAGATCAAGCTTTGGATAGACTATCGATTCAATAATAAACAACAAATAACAAATTTATAGCTGTAATTATTCAATGGATTCCAAATACAAACGACACTACAGCTATATCCCGTCAATGAGGAATAAGAAGTTGATATTGGGCTCTGATTAATAATCATTCATAAAGTAGTTTCGTTATGAATATAGGAAGGTAATTTAAGCAATAAACAAATGACAAACGCCCCGGTCTGCAACTGACTCTAAGCTGTGGCAACAAACTGACGGTTCTGCTACAAAATGACAATGCCACATCGAGCAAACCTAAGGTCGTGAAACTCAGCAATATTAAAGTTGCAAAGAAATCTAACGTTGCCAAATCAACTCGTCGTTTAATGACTATAAGGACATCATCATGAATAGGTACACGCACAATTTCTATACAATTACTTAACTATATTTTTTTCTTAGACTGTTGTCCATTCAAGTATATATCGAAAAAATATCAAAAGATAGTAAAATACAATTTACTTAAATAATTAGAGTCATCTATTTATCGACA
Source organism: Hydroides elegans (assembly GCA_001703475.1). Lineage (NCBI taxonomy): Eukaryota > Metazoa > Annelida > Polychaeta > Sabellida > Serpulidae > Hydroides > Hydroides elegans. Next base: position 13,090 of record LQRL01115952.1, read on the forward strand.
AAATATCATTTTGTTATCAATTCTAGGCATATCCAGCATGTTATATAAACAAATCTATCGTTAAGCTGGAAAAAACTATTTACATCCACCACAAATATCAATTAAAGCAGATTAACAGATTATGTCGTTCATATTTTTTGCATAATGATGTTTAATTTTCTTATTTTTTTTTGGTTATTTTTTAAATACATAGAAAAAGTCCGAATGTTGCATTCTGCAGTTTTACATTCCACATGGTCTGCTTCGGTTCATAATACTTATGCCTCATAAAATAGGAGCATTACATTAGTTTTTGTGGACATGTTGGAATTAATAAAAAGGCTATTTCCCCAATAACTCGAGCCTTGCTTCAAAGAGTCCTTTGTCGTTGAAGCAAAGCTGGTATATACCAGACAATATTTTTTTATTGAATGTATCTGTAAATTTGATTCAAAATGAAAAAAAACATCATCGAATTTTGAAGCTAGAGTGAAATTATCCTTTTGCTTTCTCGTGTAGAATTTAAAGACTTCACCCCATGCGTAGTTATTTTTTCATTCCTAGGTTATTTCATTAGAATGACAAAATCATTAAAATATCAAACTGAACTGAATTCCATTAAAGGGCCAAGAACTAAACTGTTTTATCCATTTGGTTTAGACAAGTCATTATTGATAAACTAAATTAAAATATGATTAAATATTCATTTCGTTATCATTTCCGTTTTTTATTTCAAAATTAAACTATATTCGTTTTACAACTGCAATCTGACATTACAAAGTTCATAAAACACAATTTTTGAATATCACCCGACTACCTTCCCTCCAACAAAAGCCACGTTAGAGTATTTTACTATAAGCGGGTGTTAAATGGCACTCAAAACAATTACTGCTCAACACAACGTTGTAATTTATGATGAATGCCGAGTGTGAGGAACGCACGACTAAAAAGGCAGAGCAAAATATCATACTTTTTTCATATATCATATATTAAGATTTGCTCAACAATATACTTACTTTTGTGTAAAAAATACAAGAATTTCAATACATAAATGAGAACTGCACACTTCGATACATATTATACTGTAACAAATATAAATAAGACAAATTATGACAAGTAAGACAAATTTTACCTTGCTTATAAACGCTCATAAAATAAGTAAGGAATAAATTATTCATGTTATAAAAAATGATTATTATTACGCATGAAGTTTATTTTCAAGAACATAAAGTGAAAAAGGTATATTCTCATTGTCATCGTATTTTCTTTATAGAGATCAGCTCAACTTTGATAGTTTGCTTATTTCAACGACTAATTCAAAACAATGCCATCTTTAAAACTGATGTGAAATAATAAGACAATTTACTCTACCGTTTTGTCCAACCATTATATCTAATCACATAAATTGAGAAATAAACTCAACCCTCTTTCTTTCACATCCCTGTATATGATCATCATCAGTTTCGATTAACGGCGGAAGCGACCGGATACCCCCTCTCTATGTCAATAACTGCGTTACATCCGCTGCGCTCTAATTGTCCTGAAAACACATTTTATTCCCAAGGCCTTTGCGCATGTATTTCTATACATAAAATATGGAATATAATAGAAGAAAGAGTCTTTTACAAAATAAGACACTGCCCTTTGAACCAGGATGTCTCACTCAATGCTCTGGTTATTGCACTGCAATTTTAATGACAATGTGTCTTGTTTTCTATTTTTATCGTGAAAAATATATTTTTTGCCGTTTTTCAAGGTACAAGTTGAAATAACCTTTAACTAAATTAACATAGGTTCTGCGACGCTTTCAAATTCCGTAAAAACGGAAACAAACTTAATGCACGGTGACCCTCAATAGGCACTATATAATGTCGTTTTTTGCAGATGATTTCAGTTATAGACTGTACCAAGTTGGAAAAAATCGAAGTTTTATTCGAGAGCAAAATACGTACAAATTTCCTCTTGAAAATGGATAATCTTACAATTTTAGCACATATTGTTTGTGCTGCAGGAATAATAATTCTATCACTGTTTGGAAGCATTTTTTGGATTCATCATTACTCTAAGAAAAGACCACTGACAAAGGCTAGCACATTCATTATATCACTTGCAATCCTGGATGTATTTGCTTCGATTTTTGTTGTTCAGGTTCCTTTTATTTTGTATTATAGGCATCTTTGTGACTTTCATGGATGGATATGGCCACGCATGGTTTTTCGTTCAGTTACTCGTTTCGTGAATATTTCATATTTGCTCATTTTAGCAAGCATCGCAGTAGATCGAGTCTATGCAGTGTATCGACCTTATGCGTACAAGAATTATTCGACCTATACGATCAAACTCATTATTTTTGAACTCGTTTTCGCGAGTTTGTCATCTGCTGTAGTCGAAATCATCCAACAAGTAGTTTTTGTGTTTGATGATTCTTACATTAAGATGTTTCTCATGAGTGTAATATGCATTTTGTTTATGACTCTACTCATGTCATATTTTCTAATCGTACGTAAACTAAGAAGTCAGAGAATGAAAGTAGGAGCAGCACCAATTAACAAAGGAAAACCAGCAAATTCAGTGCCATCAATTGCACTAAATACCACGTTAAATGAACAAAAGTAAGTATTGATTAATATGACTTATTTAATATGTTTGTATTTGTTCAGAAAAAGGAAGAAAATTATTAAAATATGTTTAAAAAATACAAAGAGAGAAATAATTGCATTCTTTGCTCCTGTTTATTTGTTATTTTCATAAATAATAGTACTATCTAATTTTGCTATGAACTTTTATTTATTCAGTGCACCTCATTCACAACAAAAAAATCACAGTCATTAAGCACAAGAAAAGAAAGAAGATCAATCAAAATATTCATTTCAATGACTCTTTTGTTTCTTATCTCATTTATTCCATATATCTTTGGACTTATCGGATTTTTCAAATCGCCGTTTGTGCTGTATTTATATTTCATCAACCATTTTGGCAATTCATTGATCTACTATATTATTAATTCTAACTTTCGTAACGAGGCAAACCGCGTTTTGAAAAAGATAATATGTTGGCAAGCCTGACTACATTCTATTATACGATGTACATTTCATACAGGTCCTTCAATCATGTTTTCAATGTGTGTACATAAGTAGAAGTGCATTTGAAACAATTGGGGGAGGATTCAGGTGATGTTGATAGAATATATGTTTGCAAGCATGGTGTCTGATTATGTAATAAGTATGGATTTGCACGTCATATACTTAGAGCTATTTAGATTAAGTGCATTATAAATGTTATAATAATGTTATTAATGTTATTATAATGTTATTATAAATGTTAAATTTTACAAAAGCAGGTATATTTGCTGCATTTGGAAATATATTCAAATCAATGATTCTTTGTATATTAATATTCATGTTGACATAAAGTTTGTAGTAATACCCTTATACCAACCTAGTTTTATTGCGTTTAATTGACATAGTGAAATATTTATTTCAAAAAGATGGGTTTCATGGTTAGGTTTTAAAGTTATCGAGTTCCTTTTTCGATATTACTGAGAGTTCACATGTTTAATTCTTATGCATTTTTCTTGCACTGCTTGTTCATTTTTTAATTTTGTTGGTAAGATTTCCTTTTTTTCGGCTGATTCCTATGTGATATGAGGCTGCTCGTCCAATTTGCTTACCTATGTTAATTGAAGACTATTTTAAATGGTTCCTGGACAAAGAGAGCTATATGTATTCTCAGAAAATGCGTCACATTTTATAGCATTAAGAATAAAAGCAAAATCTTGCAAAGATAATATCAACATCTCATGAGTGACGAGTGGAATGTGTAAAATATCCAAAACATTTGTTTGTGATTTCCCGATGAGAATTGACATATTTACTCGTCACGAGTTGTAGTATTGTTTTCTTTCCTAGATTATTGCATTTGAATGAAACATTCAATAAAGTTAGACACTGAAATATAATCCCCGAAAGTAATTTGGTTCGGAACAGTCAACATAAATAAATAAGCTATAACAGAAAATCAATGAAATGTTATATTCAATATAAACATTAAATCATTTATCAACGCCCTTGAACATCACCTTTTTTTTCTAAACATATACGTGTCATAAATGCACGCCGAATCGTACCGTACGATTTAGCGTGGAAATAATGTGAAGTAAGCGCGTCAAAAATGCATAAAGATTTTTAAAAAAACTGCAGTAAATAGCTTAAATAAATGTTTTATAATAATAAAGATAACATATAGTATGGCTCAAAGATATAAGGAATGAATTTGTCTTTATTTTGTATCGGTTTACACCAATGATTACGAATATCAATGGATTTAACTTTATTGTTTTAGGTTTGTAGTTGTTGAAACACGTTTAAAAACATTATGAGGTGGCTTGCTTGAAATCAGCATCTAAAAGGCTTGGGTGACGGTCAGTTGAAACAAAAGTCGATATCACTCTACTCTATGTAGACTCTATACAGGCTATTTTTTATTATCATATACAATTTTACATTTTTCTTTATTTTGCATTTTCAAACAAATGTAGGAAAATAATCAGGCAACAAAGTATGCCACAAATATTTATTTTATAAACAAAATAATATAATTCCTAATCTAAAGGATATGACTAAGCATTAATGTTTTGCTTGAAATGCTAGTGTCATTCAGAGAGATTGACAGATGATAGTCTTCTTTCACAAAATACCGTTTGTGGTTTATTTGCTGTTTTCTTTTTAGAAGCTTGTTTATTTACTTTTCAGATAAAACAACTATTTTGGTCTACCTTTACTATTATAGTGCTCTATAATTGTATCTATGAATGATGATTGAATTCTGTATGAATCTTTCTATGTTAAATGACATAAGAATATTTGGTGAAATAGGTAATAAATAGCGTAAGATATACATTTGTAGGGTATCCCCCTATATATTAACATGGTAGTCAACACACACCTACTGAGTCAATATATCAAGGTAGCAAAACTACCTGATTTAGAAAAGTTGATGGTCTTGTAAATAAGACGGCTAGATAAGTGAATGCTCTCCTGATTGGTAGATCATAACAAAAGCCAAGTCCTGAATATGTAAATCAGTTTCTGTCAAAAGTGTCGTATTTAGGATTAATATTCGAAAGCCTAAATGCACATTTGATATCCTCCCCTGATTATATTTTGATGTTTGATATGTTTCGATAATTTGAGAAACACGTGACAAAATTAGCAGAGCAATTATTCCATACTTAACTTTTTAAATTTTGCGCAAAAATATCTTACATTTGTGTACTATAGTTAGAAATACAAAGCGTGATTACAGTTTGTCCGGGTTTTATATAGACTTGTAGCTTTGCTGCAATAGATCATTGATTGTCTTTTGTTATAACTAATATGCGAAAGCAGTATTTATGTTTAATCTATTAAACTTGTATCAATTTTGTTGATAGCAGTATTTGAACGTGTCAAGAATCTCAAACATAATGAGACGAGCAAACTTTGATACATATCATATGTTTACGAATAAAGTGCAATAAATGGTAATAAGTTACACAAAAATCTTTTATGCTAATTGTAAAAATATGATTATAGGGGTGCGTGCAAAATGAATTCGAGGAAGCTTTGCACGAATCGAAGTGACTGAGGAATCTTTATCCGTATCATAAAAATTACTTTTTGAATTTGAAATAATTTACTTTTAGATCTTTAAGCTTTTTCAAAGAACATCCACATTCTTACGCTCATTAAATATGATGGATACGGATTAGAACTTTCCTATTATAAATAAGTATATAATAATACTTCATACTTTCAGAAAAAATACGGGAAATTATTGCCCAGAGGGAGACCGTCTGGGAGGGACCACCTTAGGTCCCTGCCGGACGGTCTCCCGAGTGGCAATAAATTTCCCGTATTGTATTGAGAGTATGAAGTATTATTTTTATTACATGCTTGTTGTGCTTATTGTGTTAACATGGTTTATAAAAAGGCCAAGCGTAATACCCAAAACCTTAAAATATGGATTTTCTTGACTATAAACGTCAATTGGCATGCCACCCGGGAGGATAGCGATAAGAAAGAAAATGACGCAATTAATGCAGCGACACATGCAGATTAGCATTGTGACGTAATCATTGCGTCACCGGGAAAATACGGCTTTTGGAAAGCCCAGTGGCTCGCCTTATGTTTTCTTTATAAAAAAACATCGGTCAGCATGTAATAATGTTCATTATAACGTATTATAGTATTTTCAAGAAAAAACATAAATTGCAGAAAGGTATATTCTCATTGGCGTCGCGTTTTATTTCACTGGCACAACACACTGGTTCACGGATGCAAACTTGATCGCCATTAATTCTTATTAAAGGCGGAAGCAGCCGGGTCGACTAATTCTGTGTCGATTACTGCGCTAGATCTTGTTTACCACTGGGATCTAGTTGTCTTGAAATCACATTTGCTCTTAGGGCCTTTTACCCGATAGGTCAATAAATAATAACACAATAAGGGTCATTACCAAGTAGGATTATGAATGAGGTTGTCTCACACAATGCTCTTCTGATTTTTACACTTTAAACTATATTACGATATTTTGTGTCCTGTTCTAATTTTTTCATCGTTAAAAATGTGTTTTCGCTATTTTAGAGGAACTTGGGGAATAATGCACGTTATTGTCATTGTTCAAGCGAAACGGTTATTTTAATAATACCTTATAAATCATTGTCTTTCAGATCTTAGAAGCGACCAAACATATTTACGAAAAAAGCATAGAGCTCTACTTAAGTAAATTATCAGAGCGCTTAGATTTATGCGACTATATGACAAAGTCTAAAGATAATTTATCACCATCAACTGGCCAATGAGAACTGTGTAAGGCTGTGATAATCGTAAACTTCGGTTAATTGTAGTATAATTAATGTTACTTTTGACACTAATAGCTGGCCAGCTAGTATTCAATAAGTATTACAAATATCTAGCTTCAATTTACTGAATGTCACATTTAGTGTTTGTTTCAAACAGTGATGTCATCGGTATTTAGAGAATCTTGCTTTAGATTAAGTGAAATTGGTTTTATTCCGACGCTGTGAATTCTGGCTCTTATATGTAGGTCATGCTTGATGTCTTAATTTCAGAAAGCACTGTAAATAATTGCTAGGTTAATTGCTAGATTCCGTAAAGGGATACATGTATATGGTTTTCTATTAGGTTCATTAGGAATTTAAAATATTAAACACCTTCTATCAGATATCAAGGTTTATCAGATGTCAGATGTCGGATGAAGATTAAGCATATGAAATAAATAAACCTTTAGCTGTGACAAAAAATCTAATATGGTCATGTGACGCATTGAAAAATGTCCATGTGAAACAATAATGTATTTTTAAAATGACTTATCGCACGATGACCTTCAGAGAACACGGGTGTGAAGAATGGGATCGGAGTCTGCTTACCAGCTGTAACGCACCATAGACTTGCCAACGCGTTTGTTCATATCAAACCGCTTGTGAAACCTTATCGTGTATTATAAAAAAAACTGAGATTAAATGGATGTGTAGTTTCTAGTGTATATTCTTATCCTTATAATTACTCTCTAATACATGTTCCATAGTTTTCAAGATGTCAAGGAGATGGTTATGAAATACAATGGACATGTGCACTTTTCAATATTTAAGTGTTCTATGCCCATATAAGTTTAACAAAAACAATACAAATTGGTGAATGATTATACCAGTTATCTTATTATTATCGATATTTATAATGAATTATATTCAATAATGTAGCTTGGTATGTTTTTAAAAAAATGGTGTATAAAAAAGTGGTGTATGGTGTATAGTTCAGAGCGATGTTTAAGTGCTCCTTTATTAAGAACTTTTGTTTATTTATTACATATTAATTGTATCTAATTGAAGTGTCCGGTTTAATTTTTATTCTATTTCATGCAAAGTTGGTTGATTTCAATCAATAGGCTAGCATTATTAAATTACTGTGCAATTGTAATATTAAATTTACGACCCGTTGAATTCGCTTCTACTGCCTTTCATATAGTTTACATATAGATTTATATACATATAGCACTGTCATATCAGGTTATCATCGGAGTAAAGCTTTGCGATACTTTATTGTCCGAAGGGTGCAATGATGTAAAACAGTGAGCGTTCTGTAGATACTTTGGATAGCACTGTCAGAGCAGGTTATCTGGAGTTGCCGCAATTAGAGTATGTTATTTATATAGCTAGAATTACAAAAAAATATATGTATGCACTTCAAGTATAACACATGTCTTTTCGACCAATGTGTTGTTGTGGTTTCCACGTTTGGCGGAAGCTTTAAGCTTTTGGCCATTTTCCGCCTAACTTGGGGTTTTCACTGCTATTTCTCAATATTCAATTTAAAATCATAATAAATAATGCCAAGTTTACGCTTGAATTTCATTATCTACTTTTCATTTCAATAATTAAACAACCTGCAATGCAGACAAAAAACCGGCTTTAATCGCGAAGTTATTAAGACAATTTTCGTCGAGTAGCTAAGTGGGTGCTCACGATCATCTGTACCTCTTAGCCTATCACATTGCAAAATGTATAAGGATCCAGATTTTCTTTGTTTTCAGTGGGTAGACTGCTTTCAATAGCGACACATATAATTTAGCACTCTATCGCAAACTTCGTTTAATAATAATATTCCTTTATGTATTCAGTAAAGTGCATTAAAGTATGTGATATTATATGTAAATTCATTTTCCACCACCATCCCCACCTCCACATGTTATTTTGAGTGGATATGTGTGGTTGTTATTTCTTCTCTCTGTTATATTGTTTGGATTGTGCTGTAATATCTTACTTAATTTATATAATTCTTTGCATATGTTGATATATTACATTGGTTATTGTATTTATCTGGCGGCCATTTTCAACCTAACTTGGGGTTTTCACTGCTATTTCTCAATATTCAATTTAAAATCTTAATAAATAATGCCAAGTTTAAGCTTGGCCGAAAAGGCATTTGGAATTGCATTATCTACTTTTCATTACAATAATTAAACAATCTGCAACGCAGACAAAAAATGCATTTTTTTGTAGATGATAAACACATTCAGCATTTTTCGAGAAGGAATTACGTGAAAATGGACAATCTCACAATTTTAGCACATATTGTTTTTGTTGCAGGAATAATTGTTTTATCCATGTCCGATAGCATTTTTTTTTCTACTTATTACTACTCTCAGAAAAACCGTATGACTAAAGCTAGCACTTTTATCATATCACTTGCAATATTAAAGTTTTCCAGACGTCCTTTTTCATCCCGGCGTCCGTAGAACGTATTTGTACGTCCGCCTGGGACGCGACGTCGATGCAACATCTTTTTCACCTCTGCGACGAATAAAGACGTCCGCAAACTTTCAGACGGAACTCCACGAATGAAGAAACGTTTGAAGGTTTGAATGTAAGATGCTTACAGATTATGCAGTAACTAATGCAACAAAAACAAGACACCAGTAATGTGTTTCTCTAAATATAAATAAGGTTATTTATAAGATACAAAATACGTATAAATATGTTTTTGGGGATTTTAGGAAATGTAAAAATAAGGTTTTTATCATGTTGAAAACACGCCGCATGAAAACGTGCAAACGACGAAATCGGGTATCTACAGAAAAGCGCAATAAATTCGTTTTCATATCACCACAAATATACGTTTTCGTAAACCATTTTTACGTTATAACAATGTGCTTCTATTTACTGGGATTTTAGCCGTTTTTTTCTTGCCAGCTTGAAACAGAAAGGAAACACCTTTTGTGGAAATTTAAATGTTGAATATAATCTAATTGTCACTCAAATATTGCAAGTAATAGTTTATCAGACAGACAACTTCATGAGAGTTTAATCAATTTCGAAATAATCATTCCCACTAATTTCAAAAACAGGAAATTATCACCAGCTCAAATTTCCAAGCTAGAAAGTTCTTTCTTAACAAATCGTCTATTTTTGCGAAGTGACGAATAGGCATTTTACCATTTTGAGATATTGCAAAAAAAAATTTTTGTTAATTTTCCTTTCAAATTATTGCATAGTTATATAGAGTTATGTTTGTATATATAAGTATGAGCTTTAAGCTTATGGTATATTCTTAGGATATACGGGAAACACATAGCAAAGATACCGTTGTGACGTCATTGAACTTGTTCGTCACTTAGCGGAAAAAATATTGATTTTTCGTCTTATTCGTCACTGATGTGTTGATGACTATTTGAGAATTAAAAACACTCATTTAACTATATGGAACTTTATTAGTAGACACAATATCTAGGTTAATTTCAATGTTCAACCTCAAAATCTAACACAATTTGCATCTCAGATTAATTGAAATCTAGTTGGAACAACAGTTAATAAGCATTTTAGATTATATTCAAGTAAATACGTAAAACCAATATCATTTCAAATTGCTCTCGGTGCGACTAGGGTATTTTAATTACACTGCTTACTTTAACCGATATAAAAACATCAATCCAGTTCAAATTTGCAATAATTTTTGAGCTTTACAAAACGCCAGAACGTTCAAATATGCGAAACTTTACGAGTTTTACGAAACACAAGAACTCAATTTTCTACAAATTACACACGTTTTTCTTTATTTCCTTAAATGACAAATTATTCAATGGCGCACCGGTTGCATTCAATGAAAGGTCATAGCGTTTTCAGATTGTTATGTGTATTTTAGCCATGTGCTAAATCTTTAAAAAAGTGCTGTTGTGACCTGTCCCGAATGACAGGATTGGCACCAGAACACAGCGCCATGACATCGTTGCATTTTGCTTTCGCGACCGAATGGGGCCTGGAGTATGCACCGGAAGGAACTTGACCTCTAACTGGCATGCGTCGAGTCATGGGGTTAGTTTGAAGTATATCTTGACGGGTTCTCTGGCGTTCACTTATAATTGTATGACCCGCTTCCAACAAATAGCAGTGGTTCCATCATCTGCTATACGTGTGCGCAAAATGCCCAGGTTCACGGAGTATGCCTTCTAATCCTTTATACCTTCCTTTTGAACAGCATTTACGATGTATGGCTTGTGGCGTGAGAGACGAATAATAGTGGAAAGCTGACTTGGTAGAAATACTTCGCCGGATCGCTTCAGCATGCGTTCAATGGTGCTATGCATGGAGTTGCCTATACTTTTGCCGTGGCTGGTTTCATAGAAATAGACTGTTACTTTCTTCAGGTTTCGCGAATTCCGCACCACATACATAAGCATGGCTGGCAGAATTGAATTTTTGTTTTGACATGCGCATCCGTCGGCAAATAGTGCGACTTCTGTTATATTTCTAGCATCGAGGGAAACTAGTAAATGGTAGACATGTGGTCCTTCGTGCCAAAAATAGCAATGCCCTTCCTTTGAATTCAGTTCGTATATTGTGAAATTGAAACAGGAGAGACGCCGTTTGTAAAATATTTTACAACGATTGTTTTGTGAATGGTACATGACCTGTTGCAAATCAAAAGTAGCCGCACAAAAGTGGTGATCTCTTGTAGCTCGTTCCTTCATGTGGGTTTTGATAACCTGCACGTTTGTCTTTTGGTGCGTATGTTCTTCCTATTTTGCTCTAAGACTTTCTTTCTCGTCCCCAGATGCCTTGTTGAATGAATCATATATTCCGCAAATGTCCTTCTTTGGAGTGTAAAACCTCAGGCCCATTTCCTTAAAAAATGTATAGTACAAAGAAAACTAGCCTTGTTCTTGTTTTTCGGTTTTGCTTTTATACAGGCGCGAATCTTCTTTTTTTTCGGGAGTAATGATTGTGACACGCTGTCGAGGTTCCCCCTTAACAACAGACTCTTCTTGTGCTTGTTCCATGATGATGGTGTCGCTTGGGCGTGTGGTAGGCTAAATGATTGCAATGTATAAATAGTGTGTTTGTAATTGTTCATGGGTCATATGCTCCTAAAACACACTAGATATATTTTCTTTGTTTTGTCTTATTTTAATTTTCTTGAAATTTCAATTTCAAAAACAAGTTCAAAATGTTTTTCAATATGTCCGACGCGTCGTTCTGAACGTTAATCACATGTTTTTTTTGACGAATTGGCGAAAACAACAAGGCTTCATGTTTATATGCGGTGGGAAACCCGCGTATTACGTCAAAAAGAATTACCATGATACAATGACATTCGACTTATTCGTCACTTTGCAAAAAAATGAGATGCGCATATCAAAAGTTATTCGACAAATATGAATTTGCTATCTCGAAAAATAAAAAAGATAGAATTTTCAAATCAAGTAATTTATTAGCTAAGGCCAAGCATTTCTCAAGACTGGCCCTAACTCAAAATCCGAAAAAATGCCTTTTCGTCACTTCGCGAAAATATGGACGAAATGCCAATTAAGCCAGTTAGAACTTTATGGGGACCTTTTTTGTAAGGAACAGCTCGAGTAGTGCTCTTCAACTATGTTTCAAAGTGCCAAGATTCAGATACTAAAAAACCTCTCAAAATCAGTCACATATGCATCATTTTAGTTACATGTTTGAGTTATTTAGAAGCGACTGCAATATCCTCCTTTTATTTTAAATTGTTTTTGAGAGAACAAAAAACATGCAAATGTACACATGTTTAAGCAATTCAGTATTTCAAAAAATGCTAAATTAAACTTAAATGTATTTAAGATATTTGTAGTTTTCGAATTTCATACAAAACAGAAAACCTAATAACACGTGCTTGCTGACAAAATATTCATATATGCTTACATCCTTTCTCACATTCAAAAAAGGAACGGATGATTTCTATAGGTCCTTTATTCCTTGATTTGAAAATCACTTTCCTTGATATCAGAGTGGTTTTCTTTTTTTTTTTCGTTTCAAATTGATTTCTTTCTTTCGCGGACACCCTGCATGACCATGTGACTTTACGTTCTATAAACAGTTTTTTGGCATAAATTGCCACCACACCTCATCAAAACATGCGGAATTCATTATGATTGATATTACCTTGCAAATCGGTTTTTAGACCGAAAATAAGTGACATGGCATTACAAGCTAGCAATTAAATATAAAATAGTACAACATTCGGTGCAGTATATATGATTATATCGCCTATAAGCACAGGTTATTCAATTACAAACATATATATTCATATGTATATGTACTTTCAAAACATTGAATCAATTGCAGGAAGAGAAATACATAAAACAAAAAAGTGTTTTTTTAAACGTACTTTTATGTGAATAAAATACGGCTAAACGAATATGTTTTAATTCAGAGGGCGTATATGCGTGGTCTATGGATATCTGTTGGATATGGAAACATAATTATAATTATATGTTTATATAAAACTTATTAGGACTGTGGACATATATGAAGATAAGTGTGATGTGTTCATTGTATATCAGAACAACTTCTGGCCTAATGTTTATTTTTCTTTTATTTGTATGTACTACATTGCTCGAATGGCATATTATTTTTCATAAGTCCCCGACTCATATGCGCATGATTACACGACGAAACCATTCCCACATTGGATATTCATTCGATGCACCAACTAGCAACTTTTCGGATATCTCCAACAAACATTCAATATTGCGAACTAGAAATGCATCCGCCGGAACACAGGAAAATAGCGCTGATGCCACTCACACGTATTTATTGATCCTTGTGATATCTTCAGTGAAACACAGCAATCTACGCATGGCCATTCGGAATTCATGGAGAAATCAAGCCCACCTAAAGAAGTTAAACGCCACTTTACGTTTTGTCATTGGTTCCACAAATAGTATATTCAGCAATATATCATTATCGGTTGAAATGGATGAATACGGGGATATTATACAAGTTCCCGTACATGATACGTATAGGAATCTCAGTATGAAATGCCTTGAAGCGTATCGCTTTGTACATCTGGATAAATCACAAAATGTCAAATATATCCTAAAACAAGATGACGATACATACGTCGACCTCATTTCACTGATTCATCAGCTACGCACTTTTGAGCGCCAAAATCGCAGCGAATTTATCGCGGGTTATTATTTTGCAGAACGACACCCACAGCGCAGTGAATATTACCGATATTACACTCCTTATTCGACATGGCCTAATGATACATGGCCACCGGCTGTAACAGGGCCCGCGTATGTGTTCACAGCGAACATCATTCCAAAACTACTGGATATATCACAGAGACCGGATATTCCCTTGATCTTGTGGGAAGATATTTATATAACCGCGGTGTTGAGACATTTCGCGAATATATCGTTGTATGATATCCCAAATATGAGGCATATTCCATGTAATAAAGGACCGCCTTTGTTATACGGCCAGATGTCATTTCATAGGATTAAGCAGCAAGAACACGCATTGCTATATAAAACAGGTACATGTAATGCCCAATTGTCGCAAAGACATCACGGGTTGAAAGATAGGATGCAGCATTTACAAAAACACCGCGTTCAAATAGAGCAAGCGCAAGCGGATAATTTTGCATAGCTTCGTCCAAAAAATCATATTCATGTAATTTTGGTTGTTTTTTTATTGGTTAATTTCACAACTTCTAGTTGTTATACATCAAGAAATTACAAATATATATCAATAAATGAAAAATAACCTTTTCACTTTTTTCAATTTTTATTTGCTATAAGTTTTTAAAAGCATTTGCAGGTACATCAATGTTCATTAATATGACTTTTGCTGAAATAGATCAGCACAAAAAGGTTAATTAAATTATCGTTCTGTTCACCACTCCCATCTCAATATAATACTTTTGTGCACACATTAAACTAAAATACTTTATGATAAAAAGCATAAGTTTTCAATATAATATTTATATTCCTTCAACCTCTTAGTATTACACTAATACTTAAACTGTATTTCAAAACATTAAGGTGCCATGTAATTCTACAGGGTTTATTCAAACAAAAATATGTATAAAATTCTGATACCAGAAGTCGTAATCTGATAAAGTAGTCTTATATGTTTGGTATTTCAACCGAAACATAATTAAAACAATTCATTTCTAGATTAACAAAGCTTGATACATATACATTTAAAACCATTCGAAAATAACATTTCTTTTCGAAACATGCATTTTATCTATACAAAAAAATCACTTTTTATATATCTGGTAACAGAAGAAAAAAGTCTTAATTGATAAGTATTTTAACCGAAACATTATTAAAACAATATTTTATATATCTGATACCAGAATAAACAAGTCTTAATTGTTTGGTATTTCAACCAAAACTTTATTAAAACTATTTTTTTCAAATATATCTGATAACAGAATAAACAAGCCTTAATTGATTGGTATTTCAACCGAAACATTATTAAAACCATATTTTATATATCTGATACCAGAATAAACACGTCTTAATTGTTTGGTATTTCAACCGAAACATTATTAAAACTATCTTTTGAAAAAATATCTGCTACCAGAATAAACAAATCTTGATTGATTGGTATTTCAACTGAAACATTATCAAAACTATTTTTTTTATATCTGATACCACAATAAACAAGTATAATTGTTTGGTATTTCAACCGAAACTTAATCAAAACTATTCATTCCTACATTCACTAACTATTGAAGCATGATAGTTTGTTATAACATTTCACCACATTTGAATCTAAAAATCATTTGAAAAAAAATCGAGCATTCATTTTTGACACAAACACCACGTTACTAAAAACTGCATTTAAAATTCATTTGTTGGTATTTCAAGCTATATGTAGTATCTATCAAGCACTTTTTGTATCATTACCAAACTCTCAAAGACAACTTACGGGTTACACACACTGAAATGCTTAGCTAGGCATTTACTATCCATCTCCTATGATAGAACACCATTAATCGATCAACCAAGTATTCTTTTTCACAACTTTACGAACAGGGCTTGGAGTGGTTAAATTGGTGCACAACTCAAAATTTGGTTTCGATTCCACTTTGACATTTTTTGCATCACTCTGCAGCCATACAAACGCATTGGTTTCATATTTGGGCAATTGAATGGTCTTTTCTTTGATAATTTTATCTTGGACCATCTTAGAGGTACCCTCTCCAGAACCCGATTGAAGCATGGATTTAAAGAGCCAGCTTTTGACTTCCTTTTCAACATTGCCACCAAAATCCAAACCATTACCCTCGTTTATTTTATCTTCTTTATTTTCTTTTTCACTGCTATTCTTCAACCACTTTGTATCATCTTGGCCTGAAAGGCTTTGACTTTTATTCAGACTATGACTTTCTTGTTTCATGCTACGTAGCCATGAAGAAATATCGGATTTTTTACTGACTGGTGGCTGGGTCACTTTTGAATCACCGTGAGATTGACTCATTGTTAACCACTTTGATGTTTCATGGCTCTCAGCCTGTTCACATTTCTCAGATACAACCTTTTCAGAAAAAGCAGCCTTTACCTTATGAATTGACCCCTCAGTGAGCCCAGCCCCTGAGCAAATCTTAGCAGAATAAGGACCCACTAGGCCATGCTTAACTGGTGATGGGGATGGTTTAGAAGCAACCGATACATCTTTGTTCTCCTCAGCGTGATTGCTATAATGACTCAACCACTCACTCGAGAAACCTACAAACTCACTCGCTCTCTCACTCAATCCACTCGTTAAGACTTTCGAGCCTGCAGATGTATTAAAATTTGTTAAGCTTGTAGTGCTTTCAAAAGTAGGACCCGTTACAGCTCTGCTACCCCCAAATGGAACTGCCGATTGCTCCATATCCATCTCTTCCCGCTGTCCCTCGTTGACCGGCGCACTCTCTTCGACTCCCTGAAGCCACTCTTGGATCAGCGATTGCTTGCTTCGGTTTTTATCGGTGTTGTCGCGTCTTGGTTCAATGATGGTTGTGTTTGAGCAGCAGTTATCGGGTGAACAGCATTCGGCGAATGTTTCGCAAGGCTCGTTGGCTTTGCATAGGTCGGCCACACCTGAAACGATGAAAAAGAAATTCAATTATCCTAAAGCATAGTTTTTAATTATGAAATAAGGACTAAGACAATTGTATAAGTGGGTGGCACCTACGACGGGGTGGTAAGATAATATTGTTAAAAGGGTATTTCGAAAAAATATATATACATTTTAATCAACGGCATTAGCAATTTCGTACATTACATCTATTCTTTGTATATTTTCAACAAGAAAATTCTTGGATATTTGAATTAATCTTATTAACGAAACTTTAAACGGAGGTGATTATTTCAGTCCCTACGGTGTATGTACAACAGATTCGTCCATAGAGAGGGAGGTAATAACTTTCGGCGTCGTCTATAGATTAGGGGCAGGGCGGGGCTGTTGGCTGAGTGTGGGAATGTTTAAATAAAATAATGTTTATTTTATCTATAACGTGAACGCAATATACAAACCTTGAGTAAGGCGCCACTTGTACTGTGCCCCCGCATCTCCTCCCTTCTTCGCCACTTTCTGCGTCGACTTCCGTTTCGGGGTAGGTGATGTTGCCGGCTGCACACAAACCAACTCATGAATATTCTCAATATCCAGGCTGCTGCCAC
>LQRL01115994.1:4431-26440 GCA_001703475.1 Hydroides elegans
CTATGGCGTGTATCTTATGCACGTCCACACCTGCCGTTAGCAGAAAGGTTGGTCACGTGGTGGCTGAAAAGGTATTCCTTTAAACTTAGTTTAAATTTATAACCTTGTTCTTAGGGGTTTGCACTCGGGATCTGCAACTTTTGGTATTGCATATATTACGCAAGAATGTGTGGGGCATACATATAAGCTTATCCCTTGAATGTCAAACATATCGACTGATATGTGCTTAGCTATTTCACTTTTTTTTCTATTTCACATCGGGCGCAATAGCTCAGTTGGTAGCGGATCTGGCTATGGTGCTAGAGGTCCTTAGTTCCAATTTCGATTAAGACAAAAAAAATCATAAACAAATGTGCAAAATATGTTTATTAACTTGTTTATTAGCCTATGGAAACCGAAAGTTGTTGAATAAAGTGGTCAAATCAGTCAAAATAACGTATATGACTTATGTTTACTTTAGTTGAAATTGTGTGCACATTCATTCATATCTCAAATGGGCCTGTAGCGCAGCGATAGAGCATCAGACTCGTAATCATAAGGTCTTGGGTTCGAATCCCAGCTCATACAGACAAGTACTATAATGATACTATTATCAACTAGTATGATAATAGTTTGGTTCGGAAATTGTTTGAATAATTTGATTTTTGTTTGATTTTGGCGGTTTCACTGATTTTTGAAAAGCGGGCCATTCGTGCTCCGACGGACACATTTCTAGTTTTGCAAATGATATTTAAAATAATATCACAAGTTCAATATTCAATCTAAACAGTACTTCTCCATAATTTAATGTGAATCCAAATCTATATTTTCCAGGGTTGACCGTAGTGCCACCCCTGCTGCAACTAGCTCTGATGCCCTTCGCCCCGGAGAGTCCGCGATATTTGCTGCTGGAAAAGGGCAAAGAGGACGACGCTTATAGAGGTAAAATGATTTGGATAACGAAGTTTGAACAAGCAACTGTCTTGTTTCCATGTGGTTCTGTCCTCTGCATAAAATAACGTAATAGACTTACATATACACATGGCATGTTCTTCTTAAGAGACCATTTGATAGATATAAAGTTTCAATAAAAGATGGTGCAAATTAAGATTGAAAAATTGATATGCTGATGATATTGTTTCAGTGATTATAAAGTGTGATGTCTTTGTAGATGGAAAGACGATAAAAATACTAATCAAGTACATGTAACTTTCTTTCACAACTAGATTTAAAAATGAAACAGGTTTCCCTATATTTGATTGTTCATGTTATCAGCCCTGGTTGAGTTGCGTGGCACCGACAACGTGCAATGGGAAATGGACGAGATGATCAGCGAAGGCGCCGCTGCATCCAGCGAAAAATCGGTACGTTAATTGCATACTCGTATAATCAAAATAGTTTTAGAAAGCAGGAAATATTTAAGTTTTAATGCTAAAGGTTAGCAATATCCTATTTTTGTTGTTGCAATTATTATAGATTTAAAAGATAACTTTATATCGCTCTTAGCAAGTCAAACACAATAAGCCAGGAGAAGGGCCTCATACATGCACCTCGCTTTTTGTAAAATTTAAATTCAAAATTAAAAAGAAAAACTTGAGCTTTCAAATGATATAGCTTTACTTTCAAAAACAAAACAAGATTCGAAACATAAACCTTGTATCTATTTACAGTACAGCATGTGGGAGCTGCTCAAATCATCCACTTTACGCATGCCGCTAGTAGTTGCCGTCATGATGCATCTTTCGCAGCAACTCTCGGGTATCAACTGCGTAAGTGTTTCAATGAAGATATGTGTTTGAGTTCATCTAAAGCACTTAATCCCTCAATCACAAATGAAATGAGGTCCAGACCGTTATATGACTTAAACTACATCTTGCTTGTATTTTCTACCCAACAGTTGCACGCGTTTTAAATAACCTCCCGAAAATTAGAAAGTGCATAAACGACAAATTCTGTATGATAGACGCATTATAAACTAACGATAAACGCATAAAATAGTAAGATGATCCCTTAAAACGATGGACCATAACTGATAAGAACTTAACCTAAACGCTAAACGCATAAACCGTAAGGGGAATTAGATGTTAGAATCTTCTAGATGACTCATTGCAACGCTCCAAGTAAATTCGACTCAGAGCCAATTAGTTGCTTCGACATCGGCAACACAAATTACTTTTGTTGCCTATGGTTTATAAATCAACTTTATAATAATTTTCATCAACATGAATTCCATGTAACTTAAAGATTTTTACCTCTCAATGATATAGATTTTATTGACAAAAATGACTTTTAAAATTGCACATGCCAACTGCTCAATAGTTTTGTTTTACTTAATCAACCACTATATACATGTATTTTCCTTCCAGATTTTCTACTACTCCACCAGCCTCTTCATGTCGGTCGGCCTAGACGAGGACGAGGCTACATACGCAACAGTGTCAGTGGGTGGGATCATGGTTGTCATGACACTCGTGTCAATCCCCTTGATGGACAGGGCCGGGCGACGCACACTCCACCTGGTGGGGCTGGGCGGCATGTTCGTGCTCAGTATTTTGTTCACTATATCGTTCGAGTTCGCATCAAAGGTTAGTCTATTTTCGGATGATTTCAGAGTATACTATGAGTGTTTATCTTAGATTCTTTAAGTGTTTGAACAACTGGATGTGGGTGACGCCTTACCCACATGTGGAATCAAGGGGCGCCTGGTTTTCGGGATAAAAGTTGGTGAATAATTTATAGATATCGAAAACTGATTCGTTGTACAAATGGCCAAGAAATTTCATAATGCGCACCTGAACGGATATATAAAAATGGTCAATTTATGGTATGGAAGTATGGAATGTAATTTTTAATGCGATCCATGACATCACCTTAACGGTCTAAGGAATTCAGTTTGTTTAACATGTGAAAGTAAGCCAAAAACCGTTGCCAAAAAAAAAAAAACGATGTAATAAAAAAATATGGACCAACGTTTAGATTGCGTTAATTTTATCAGTAATGATCAATAACTTGTCATTAACTATATTTCAGAATGAAGACGAGGTGTGGTTGCAGTATTTCGCCATAACCAGTGCTCTAGTCATCGTAGTATTTTTCGCTCTAGGTCCAGGTACATTTCGAATCCTTTTATGCATCTGGTCCTTTTAGAATGATTTTAATGCTTTTTAATTTCTGAATTTTTCAATTAGAAATTGTGTTTAAAAATAATATTATTTCACGCTTAATTTTCTTTTCTATTAAATATGTGAGCTGAAAGTTTGAGTAAGTAAGATAAGTATCTATATTGTGTTGTTTTTAAAACACAATTAAACTTGATTGTATAGTTTCGAGATATCATTCTCGCCCAGGGCCCAATTATGTACATAAGTGTTAACAATAGGTTTAGGTTCATAGATATGGTCATGATTAATAGATTCATCCACCTAAACCCTTCAACTCTTTCAAAAGGATCTATTCCGTGGATGATCTCGACCGAGTTGTTCTCACAAGGCCCTCGCGCTGCTGCAGTCAATATCGGGGTGCTTACAAACTGGTTCGCCAATTTCATCGTGGGGCTGTCTTTTCCTGCACTGCAGGTAATTTTAAGTGACTTTAAAGTTGGAATACGATATGAGAATAGAGATATTCTAATAATTTCTAATAATGCGTTTCAGAATGATGTTTTTAAGTTTCAAATACTTCGTTTCATGTATGATAAAAGAGTGTGTCGTTAAACGCTGCCAGAGCAAGTCTCATCTGTACTTTAGAGAACAAAACAATATATGTAATGAATGACAAAGTCGTCGTCATTTGAATATATTCATATCTAAAGAACGGAGAATGATAGTTCACAGAAGACGTGATGGCGTGCGATATTTATCATACACACCACTGAGGGTTCATCGAACGTTGGGACATATACTATAAGAGCTCAAAGAAGTGTTACGTAATGTGATTCTGTGGCTAATAAGCATTCATTTATTCATTGTTTGAGTACATTCCTGTCATTTCCTGGTTTACTTAGGACGTTCAACGAGTGATTTTGGAATCAAAGACTTAGTTTTTTTAACGAAGAACGAACTTGTATTTGGATGCCTGCTTTTAAGACTATGTCTACTTGAAGAATACACGAGACCATGTACAATTGGACCTTTTTCACATAAATTTAGCCTAAGCATTTCAAAGAGGTCTCAATAGAAATATTAGTTAAATTACATGTGTTTCCCCTTAAAGTGCGGACACACGTTTGCGATTTTTTCTGCGAACCTGCGAATTACAAAGAAAATATAGTTAAGACAGCTATTGCAATATCGCAGGGTTACCTATATTCTCTTTTAAGTTCGCAGTGTCGCAGAATTAAAAAAAAAACGCAAGGGCATGTCCATAGCATTATGGTTATTGATATAAAAGAAGCAGGTTTTTATTTCCAAGTCAATGTTTGCTAAATGCTGTATCTTTGATTTTCACAGGAAGCCCTGCAAGAACTAGTCTTCGTCCCTTTCACCGTTTGCCTCGCCTTCTTCTTCTGCTTCCTGTTTAAGACACTTCCGGAAACGAAGGGCAAGACATTCGAGGAAATCAGCGCCATCTTTAATAAAGGCAAAAGGAGCATAGGGCCGACGACGGACTCCAGTGGTTTAGGACTGGATGGGAAGTATTCGTCGTTTGGGGAGACTGGGGCAGGAGGGGGAGTTGATAATAAGGCACATGATGTGGAGAAGGAGAGTTCGATGGATGAAAGTTGATCAAATCCTGAGTTATATTTTTTTTTGTATTTCATGATCCTTCGAGAACATCGATTTTGGTGTACGTTAGATCAGGTGCTTGTTAAACACGAATAACGTGAATATATGTGAAGTAGATGATACATTGCGAGTGTTGCTTAACATTGAATGTGTTGATACTTCAGCATAAAATTATCCAAAATTGGAAGTAACATACATTTACAATAACGAATTAAAATCAATCATAGTGAAATGTGTATTAAACATTGGCATAGAATAAAATACAATATCATGAGCATAAGGGTGTAAATATTAATTAAATCATGATCGAATATCATTGCAATACATAACTCGATTACATACGTTATATATTGTATTTTTTTATATATATTTCAAATAAATTTCTTAGCTTGAGCCGATATGAGAGGCCAATATTACCAATATGGTAACGATTTGATATAATTCTTTTTGAAATTTGCTCATATTTACTTATACATTATGACTATTATGTGTATCGAGAATAATCAAATGTTCTTGATAAAATTCTGTGATATTATCTATCATTTGTATATGAATATTGAAATTAAATAAACATTTTAAAGTCCTTATCAGTAATTTGTTTTCAAAAGTTTCATAACGTTAAAAATAAAATCGAAATAATTAATAGAGAAATTAACCAACACAAATATGTAACTGACAATACAATCATGAAACAATAAGACCTCTCAACCAGTAATTGCACCACCCGAAAACGCGACCAGTTTTTGAACCACTTTTCATTTTCCATAGAAATAGCACAATAAGTTTATTTGTTTAGACCAAAACATTAAATATGGCCATATTTCATCAAGCATGGCCATAATTTATATTTTGGTGTATACAAGTTTACTTGTTGTGCTATTTCTATGGAAGATAAAAAGTGGTTCAAAAACTGGTCGCGTTTTCGGGTGGTGCATTTACTGGTTGAGAGGTCAAAGGCATATTAATTAAATAAAATATAGATAATTTAGTGCTTACCAATTGGATTAAGTGTAATATTCAATCTCATAATACTTTGTTAACTTAATGTTGATAACAACTAGTTCACACATATATACTCACATATACTCATTTAGAACTTTATTAATTTTGCTGTTAAGGTAATAAGTACAAAATATATTATTAATAAAATATTCCGGGAAATTTAGAAACACAATAAGCATTCATTTAATTTAATCAGAGGCATAAACATATTTTTTTTAGAACTTTTCGTAAGTTTACGGGCTGGGCAGTTCAATGATCATTTGGCTTTCGATACTAATCAAGCGTTTGTGCGAAACACCAAATAATGTTTCTTTTGTTCTGCAGTTCTTCTGAAAGAGTAAATGACAGTGAGCAATGTCATAAAGTGATGAAATAATCCATTTATAATTATTTCTTTTTATTGTCTATTTGGTTGCAAAGTCTTGTTCTTTCAATATTCGCCCATATTTCTTCACATATGGTAGGGCCGATATAGAATGAACTGATTATCCTCATAATGTTCCGGTGCATTATATCGGCCAGCAACTAAATGCGCATTTTTGTTTGGCCTCAAATGACTTCCGCTCAATTTAATCGTATCATGCGCAGTGCTTGCCCAACCGAATGCCTTCAACATCCCGCGACGGATCTCCTTTTCTAGGACAACGACGACGGGTAATTTGAAGCAATAGTTGAATAAGAGAATCGATTCCGCGACGTATTTGGCCGCGATCCAAGTGCCATTTTCCGCTTCCTCATAATCACCGATGACTTCTTCGTTTAAGGTAAAAGGGATGTTGATGATCGTGAACGGAATCATGGAAATGACAAATAGGATGCAAACGCCTATGGTGCCGGATTTCATTTGCTCCCCTTTCCTGAATATTTCCTCCAAGATCTTGTTGTCGCTGTATGAACCGGAGATTTGTGCCTCGATCGGGAGATTTCTATCGGCTCTGATGAATTTTATAAAGACGTAAACAACGCAATATATCATGACTATTATCGGCAAAAGAAGTCCTACTATCGGTTGCAAAATTACCTTCGAGTAAAATGTAACAAATAAGTCATACTTCGACGTACATTCCGTGCCATTAGCCGAGTTGATCACCAAAAACGGCAGCGTACCCGCGACCGAAACCAGACCGATATTCAGTACCACCCCGATCGCTCTCGATCGCGTATAGACGACATTATACTGCTCCGGTCGCCGTTTCACCATGAACAATTCCACCGCTATCGCAACCACTAACCATGACGACACTAAGCGACACGCCTCGTTGCCATAGGTACCGAATCGACACCTCCACTCATTGCCCTCGAATAACACCTCCTCTCCGTCGTTTCCATCCGTGTGATACGCAATATCATCGTTGATTTCGAAGAGAATGACAAGCGTATCAACGGCTCCAAGCGCACATAGAAAGACGGTGCTTGATATTGACGCGACGTGACGTGAGAGCATGACGCCGATGCAGAGGACGTTGAAAATGAGGCCGCATGCTGCCAACAGAAAGTTGATGAAGGAGGTGACGCGGCGGTATTCCTCGGTATCCACGCTCATGGTTGCAAGTATGTTAACTGCTAAGATTGTTATATAGTCCAATAATGGTGTTCAAAACACGCTATAAACCTTGGTTTGAAAAAAGGTTAGGAGTTGTTGGTTCCTACCGCCAACTGGATATTTGTTTTGTGTCACAGAGTATTACTTTTATCCATTCATACTTAATATATATCCAAAGTCTGATGTTAACCATATATATTTTTTTGTTGGCGGTTGCGTGAGTTCAATTCATCACAGTTTTATTATTTATATTACGGTGGTTCAATCTATATAGTCTAGTTATTTTTACAAAAATAAGTTTTCAGTTAAGTTTCAAAAAGATCCCGCCTTGTTATGAGTTTCTAGGTGACAATATAAACTGACAATGGTCTTGATCCTTCACATAGAATTGTCCCTAATAGACCTTATATATTATATTATCCTTTTATTTCATTAGCGATTTTACTCTCCCGATAATGCTGGAGAAACTGGGGAGCATGCAAACCTATTTACAAATTTGTAGACGCGTCTGATTTTGCTGCAATCTTCACAATGCTATCTCTCTCGTTTTACAAAATATATTTAAAGCTTAGATTATATGAAATATTTTAAAGAATTTGATGCATGCCCCCACATTATAGCATTATCAGACTAAGTGTGGTAGAATCGCTTGCTTACATTGTAAATCCATTGATGATTCTTATATTTCTATAAAAAGTCGATAAGCTAAAAAAAAGATAGGAGAGGAAAACATAACAATCTAAGGACTCGAGAATGATATAAAAATATATTGATAGGTGATACTAGCTGGTTTCAAGGAAATACCCATGGGGTAAGCGCTTTCGACAAAGTTTCAATTTATAATTTGACAGAGCATACAATTTCATTCAAAAATGAAATATTAAATTGATTATTAATTAATTGATAGAAAGACCTATTATCCATAAAACAAAATAATATAAGAATAATATAAATTTAACAAAAAAATTACAGCAAAAAAAAGTAACGAAAAATGAGGATGTGGGTCACGCCATCTAAATGGCCATGTAAGTAGCCCATATGGGCCCAGTATATCGAATAAGAGCACCCAACAACTAATGATTCTTCATATTTTGGTGAAAAATATAATAAATATGCACGGCGAATAATTCTTTTTTTAAATGAAGTTAGAAAATAATTACATTTATTAGAGAGTATTTCATATGTAATCACAAGTCTCTGAAGTATCTCTTACATCAAAGATCAAGGATATTTGGGGAATATATGTAATATTTTACTTGAAATCATTTAATGTTATGAGAACAAGTCAAGGATAATTCCACGGGGTGCTCTTTTTCCCAAGGGCAGGTGCAAGACGGCCATGAATATGGCTCATATTACACACTTCAAAGCGAAAATCGGCGTTTGATAAATACCGTCATTGCACGTCAATATCAAACGCGCTATGATAAAAAAGTATGTATATCAGGGAAGGCTAAAACATATGTTACTCCATTAATGGAATTAGTTATATCCCGTTCAGTCAGACGTCGCCAAACGGCTGGCTGAATATCGTGGTTGGTCGATGTCCATCGCAAAGAGGCACTAGGTTTTAGCAGCAAAGTCTTGGCACAATATCTAACGTATGATCAACGTTTTTATGGTGCGACGTAAAACGATACCAACACAATTTAATTTACAACCAACTCATCGTCATTGGGCTTGGCCATTTTATTTTGGACATATATCGCCCAGGTGCCTTTAGTTGTTACCAACTCACAAGCACCAACTATGCAAGGCTCTCAATATTTTCATTACAATAATTCTCAATCTATAGTTCAATGCCACTGCACAAAATATTTTCAATAGTATTTAGCTTACAAACCATCTGAAAGATGTTTTAACTGAAAACAAATATATCATCCCCTCCCCCTGCTCCTACTACTAACTAAAGTAATAGAATTCTATTCCCATATGTATGTTTAATTTATATTACCAAATCTATATTGGCGCCCGGACACATGGATACAGGGGGAAGCGTTTGTTTAGTCATGGCATCTTCAAGACTTGTATCACTAAGGTACTCTAATTTCTCTATTTCATAAGTATAAAAAGTTACGGGCTAAACTTGGAGATATTTGTTTAAATTCCGGTATAACTCAATATGTTTTGGATATATCATATATTGTCATTTATATGTCCTTATCGACTGTATTGTTGTATATGCCAGATTCATGTCCTTTGTCATTACAGGTGCGCATCTACCCTCCTCTACCTTTGCATCTCTTCTGAGAAGGAAGTAATTCCATTAATGCCTCACTTTTTGATGCCATATGCATGTCACTCTGTTTGAAGCCACAACTGTACACATTAAGCTGTTCGTGTCACTCTGCGAATCAGATGCGTTTCATGTGTCAAGTCGTGGCAATTAGCAAAGGTGATGGCATCCTATATTTGATTCTATATTTATATCAACTGGTTGTTTATATAATGAATATTATCTTTTAGGTTGGTTTTCTCACCGTCACTTTCTTCGTACAAGTCAAAACGCTACGCTGAAATATCGAGGTAAAATTCAACGTTATAACACAATTTCTCTTTAACGTTGAAAGACATCCAACAAATGACGATATCGAATCGGATTATAGGGTTTTATCGAATATGCGATTTTGCTTTTCTGTAGCAACCATTTTTAGTGCTGCATATCTTGAACAAGCGGGTGTCCTTAGATTAATTTAATAATAAATCCTTGCGATACTCTATGAATTAGAACTTATTATTATTTACACTCTCTTTCAAAGATGGGCGTATGTCACTGGCGCCCCCGTAAATCTACACCAGACAGGGTCTGGGTCTCATCTGGACATTGCCGCTCTGTTTAACACACCACACACATATCATTCATATGTCACTAATGTTTAACCATACATCCTTTCATATCTCATAAGCGACCTCCTCATACTTTGTTCCATCACGTGATTAAGTGTCAGGCTCAACTGCTTTCTTATCAAATACGTATAATGACATGGCCTTAAACCCGATGGTACGTTATAAGAAGAGTCTGAGGAGCAATATGACGTTCACTTCAAGAAATAAAAACTTTCGAAATGCTTACATAAGTTGACGACTGCACGCTCGAACGCCTAACACTGCACGATCGCACGCTTATTTCCCAACGCTTAAATTCAATGTTGCGCCCACACGCACGCTCACACGCCTGCAAGCCTGCACGCTTGTGTGCTTGCACGCTCAATGAGATACATGTATAAGGTGTGCTAAGCCAATTGATTCATCATAATTCTTAATAATGCAATGTCCATTCAATGTCAATCAATAGCCATATTAAATAACATTAGCTCAATTATTTGGTTGCTAATACTCTATATATTTGTTATAAATTAAATGGTACCTGTAACCAAATTAGTATCATGAATCTGTTTTTTTTCGAACAAGATCATTTTTATTTTCAAATTGAATGTTACTCTTTTGTCTTGTCTATCACCGACCTTCACTTTATATTTTAGATTTTCGTTATGATTTTTATTTCAAATTAATAAACTATTTTTGACCAACTAAACCTGATCCATCACCTAAATTTTGTCATTGTTTGTGGCAGTTATGAATTGATAACCATACTCATAAACTATTATTTTTTTCAAAATCAAATCATACATTTTCCAATAACAATAAAAACTTCATCACTTTCATTTCTGATCGCAACATTTGAACGACAATCGATTTGAATTTAGGTAATGATTTCACAGTTCTGATTTAAAAATAAAAAATAAAATAAAATGATTGGACTATGGTATCAATGAGATTGGTTAGTAAAATGTGAATAAATAAAATTAATAATATGATGTTAGACGTTTTAGAAATAAATACATTCAATGTAGCTTCCATCAATGTTGCGTTCATATCTTCCCGAGGCTCAACTTCGTTCAATGGCAAGATGCACCTGTAGATGTATACGAAACTGGTATTTGTATGCAACTGAAATAAATTAAAGATAAAAGAGACGTCATAATGAAATATAACGTTGAATAAAACCATTTATAAATGTTTAGCCACAGAATGAAAATTCCACTCCTGCACGCCCGCGCGCTCGAAACACTCCAGGCTTAAAACGAAATTCGTGCACGCTAAATTTCGAGCGTGCGCACGTCCGAACACCCACACGAAGTCAACTTATAAAGCGCGTTTAGTGTATCTCAGTTTGAAAAATGATAAGCAAAAGAACGTTAACCGCGTTCACGCAAAATGCTCGAAACACCGGAAAAAAGACCATAAACCACATTCGTATTACTGATAGTAATTCATGGATTCATTTATGACGTCTTGCGTGAGCGCGTTCCATGGTCGGGACGCAAAACGACGTTCGCAAACTTCTACAAATAGTAGACTATGCACTCGAAATAGAATCTTTGATATTTAATTATATATTTGCAAGATTTGAAGCCCATCCCCCTTGCGATTTTCTCATTAACATACAAAAGACTTATTGACGCGAGCATATAACCCATACCATTCTTGCTTTATGGCACTATTTTAATATGAATCACAGGTTGTATTTTTGAAAATAAAAAGTATAAAATGCTAGAATCTAAAACCAAGAAAAAAATATGAAGGTAGAACTAATATGAAAAACCTGCTGTTGTTTTACACCATGGAACCGGGCCCTAAGATAGAATTCTTATTTGTTTTGATTAAACTAATTCATGATTATAGTGTTTGACACATTGAAATGTACCTGGTCACATTGGGAACTTTTTTCCTTTAATAAGTATGATTGTGTTATAATAAGCATTATTTTTGAGCAATAATTAAAATTCCATAATAAAGATATTTCAAAATAAAAAGTATTTCAACAAACGCTTGATTTTGATTTCGAACAATGACCATACCCTAACTTATAAATCCAATCATTCAACAAATTATTATGTAGGTTTGATTTGAATTAAGAAGTCACCTGTTTTGTGTGTGGTTATCAGTTATCAACGGGTACCTTTACAGCTTATATCCGAAAATTAACTATCTATTGTAAGATGGAAATTGCCATAACCTAAAAAATTACCAATTAAGCAAGTAACATTGCAAGATATTGATTGCATTTACTACACTTTAAGAATATGATATGGATAAAATATGTTTAAATTATTACATCGCTGGATACGTATACGGCATACGAGCTCGTATATTCGTAATAAACCATGGCTAGCCTGAACTTCAACATTTCTGATCCCCGTGGCCATCCATGGGGCAAACATGGCAAAGGTATATTTTATCAATTCAACCGATAACGATATGTATGATAACTAAATAAATATATATATATTATATAGTTGCTTTGCATATGTATATATGAACTAGACATGTATCCGATTCCATGTTATTTGATATTGCACATTGACTGATGCGATGAGTTGATCTAAAATGGTTTTCTTAATATGTTTTACCAACGATATCAAGACACAACCAAAGATGCTTATTCGTATGGTCTCAACATGATTAAAGTCCGATCGAAAATAAATATTAGACTCTTATATATTATATAGAATTTTTAACAATTTATTTCTCTTATAGCGAAATCTGATGTCGCCATCCACTGCACACTTCCAACCACCCCTAACAACGACACCCTCGCTCCCATAGCAATAGGCAATGTCTTGGACGGTCGTCCTGGCAGCGTGGTGCGTTGGTCATGTCCCGATGGAAGTCGGTTGGTCGGGAAAAGGAAGACAACTTGTCTGCATACGGGGGAGTGGTCGCATGAGAGGCCGACATGCGAGCAAGGTATGTACTCGATACAAATATTCGTGTTTTCATTATCCGCTAGTTTTCACCATGAATAAATATGCGAAATGTTCTCATACATTTTAAAATTCCAATAATGGAAATACTATTTTGAAAAATAAAAACATAGAATAAAGCGCAAGATTTCATCAAATGTAGATTATTGCTATTCCATATCTTACTCTGGTGTTGAAAGGTATCCATCATTAAAGAGTGCATTATCCCTCTGGAATACGTTTAAATATATTTCCAATCTCGCGTTTATGGTTTATTTCAAAGCACGTTAACTCTATCACCGCGCGTTATGTATTCCATTTTCAGATCCAGTCGTATTCGTTGCGAGGAACCGCGACTATACAGAATCCCACGAGCAACCTACTACTTATCGAACCACCGATGCATCCGAGACTGAGCCGAACTCCAGAATGACGCTCGTGATTTCCGTTTCCGTCATAGTAGCCACAGTGCTTATTGCCGCGTTTCTGATTGCGCTCGCGTATTATTATTATCAGTATAAAAAGGTACGATATCTAAACATAATATGTTTCTAAATCTTTATTTGTAACATTCGTATTAAGAGTAAGCCTTTTAATATGTAACAGTGCTCATTGTCTGATTTTGTATAATTAGTATCGATAACTGCTTACGTAAGGAATGGTCATTTAGGCTTGTTTAACATTAAATATGCGATTTAAATCCGACGGCACGATGCAACATTAGAATGAGGCTTGACATCATATACTGTTGTGATACCAATGTGGTAGGATTGTCCCTAACATCTGCTAATAAAATTGCAATTATATTTGTATTGTACCAATTTACAAGGTTCATTTAATAAATGAATTATTTATATCGTACAGGAAAGGGGAAAGAGAAAACAGTCGTGTTGTATCGAAAGCCCCTGCTTAGAGCATGGACCATGGACTTTGGACAATTCCAGAACAAAGCGAAGACACAGCACGCCACGTCATCCGCATCCAGTCAACCATGAAATCTCGCAAAATCTCATCTCACCTCTCGATCAAGTTGTTTATCCATACAGTCAACCACCACCATCCAACCCAAGGAGGAATTCAAGGAGGAATGAACAGAATTCTTATCTAGATTATGATTCGAAGATGGAGACCGTTGGTTACTATGATAAGCATGGTAACCCAGTTAATCCGTCGCCAGATGAGAATAACAATAAACTGGCAAGGGTTTTCGACAGTAGGACAACCTTCGAGGAGACTGACCAAAGACCGCTTCATACTTCGAAGTGCAATAAATGTACAAATATGTCTTCCAATAAGTTCCTTGAATCGTGCATTTGCTCGTTTGGAAGCGCTTCGGAGAAAGATAACAGGCTCGCATATACAAAGAACAATGACGACAGGAAAACGTCATTGTAAGTATGACCAATTACAATATATTTTCTCAGTAAAAAAAACGAATATCTAATCTATTATTAACTATTATAAATAACATAATTTCACTATTCCTCCGCCAGAAAAAATAACATGGAGCTCAATGATATGACTTCAAATAGAGACAAACAAATTAGAAAATTATAATGCAAATTTAAATAAAATATGTTATTGCCAATGAAACAGCTTTTACCCTTTATAGAAAATGCAACGTTCAAGAATATGTAATTTGACTTTGAACATGTATTTTGGCTTTATATTGGAGAATTTCTGGTTCTAAAAGTGATAATAGTAGTTCTGCAAACAGGTATAATCAAGACGTTTACTTCGGCAACCAAGGCCAATACGGTACACCCAGTCAGGAGCCTCCATTCCAAAGTGGCGGCAATGTTTTTAGACATAACGCGCTCCAGAATTTTGTCTCAGCAACTGGGTTCAGTCAACCTTATGGTATGGTGCAATATACAACGCCAGCGGCGACTACGGCACCGGACAATCAACGAAATCGAATGTATATATAATTTTTTAATGTATTAAAATACTGTTTCCCAAAAATATCAGTTTGATACATAATAATTATATCATCATTTTTTCCATATTTATTTATTTTCTGAAACCATATGCAGATTCTCATGTGAATTTGACTTAATCTTTTAATGGAAAAGATAGATTCTAAATGCAACCACAACAACAATAGATTACTATGTACATGTTATTTGATCAAAATCATATATATCCCCGAGTTGCATCAGGTGCCATCTCTTCTAGCTATATATTTACATTTTTTCCTTTTCAGACAATCATCCGGTGCTATCAACGACCAATACCGCCGCTACACCCCGTACACCACACCACAGGCCTTCCAATACGTCCCCGTTTACGCGCTCCCCAAATCGAACGTCTGCTACAGCGAAGAAGGTCACGTGACGCCTTTGAACCCGATCCCCGAGACGCAACCCACGTCATACCAATGGAGTAGCTATAGCAACCCGAAGCGGCCCACGCTCGCGTCGGTCATGGAGACGTTTCATCGATCGGCGCGGCCTAAAGCAAAGAGAGGCGGAAGTGGGATTTATGAGTCGTTACCTAAGAACAACGACCAACGTGGTCCAACAGGAGGGTCAAGGTCGCGTGACAGGATGAGTGGTGTTGGGAGTTCGCATAGTGTGGAGCCGAGCTTGCCTGGTATGGAGCTTGCCTGCTCGGGAGCTAGGTCGGTTGATTCAGGAGAGTATACAAAGAAGTTGCCTCGTACTGGGAACTTGCCTTTTGATGAAGTATAAATTTGGAAGATACACTTTGTTGACACAAAAAATAGCAGCAAATAAAAAAGCGACTAACTCAAAATACATAATCCAACTATCTATAAAACAAGAATATTGAGCTCCGATCTAAAGACTTGTTAGCGAAATGTATATCACAAGTTAAAATATTGTAGTGTTATCATTTGGTCGGATAAAACAAAATACGTTCATCAAATATTTTATTTAATGTTTTTATTTTGTTCACATGATACTGGTATGCGTATGCATTTTGTAAATTAAATCAAAATAATTCTTTTCGGGTATTAAAATAAAGTTTATTTCTCGAAAAAAATAATAATCACAAAAAGAATATCACATATTTTGCTCCACAACATTTATTTCACGATATCTACAAATTTAGAAATAGATAAAGTTTGAATGTTGGAAGTGAAATTTAAGAATTGAATTAATATTATCGCATTGTTGGAATAAAATATCGCTTAAAATCATTAGTATTCAAACAATAAATAGTGAAATATGAAAATCAAAGATGAATTCTAAATATAAATCATATTTATGTTTTTCACATAGCTGTACATATGTTTGAAATAAAAAGACAAGTTGAATTGTTTTGTATTTAGTTGAATAAACTTTTTTTCTAAAAAATACAATTTTAACGTTCTTTTGTCATACTAGGTTTTACAATATTTTCAAATGACAAATATATACTAATTAGTTTTAATTAGACGTATAACATAATAGTATGACTTGCCAAACTGGGAGGTGTCCAAATATAGTGCATTTCTAAAATGTTCCTTAAACCAAGGCTCATGTATATATGATACAATAAACACACATGTAATGATATTTTTTGAGTAAAAATTTATTAAACAAAACCAG
The DNA here is from genome assembly GCA_001703475.1 of Hydroides elegans. NCBI lineage: Eukaryota > Metazoa > Annelida > Polychaeta > Sabellida > Serpulidae > Hydroides > Hydroides elegans. Next base: position 20,981 of record LQRL01115994.1, read on the forward strand.
ATAGGTCTGTCCGTTTTTCTTGTTTTTATTTTGATAGACATTTAAGAGCCCATTTGATCTTGTTTTTAGTTATTGTTACAAAATGAAATAACGAATTAAAATTTTCTGAAAGAAAAACTATAAAAACTTTAAAAAATCATAATATAACTCCTATTCTTTTTCGGTACAGGCAGTCCATTTCATTTTGACTCCACACCACCACACATATCTTATTTATTATAACTACTGTCCGAATGTAATTCAGTTGAAACAAACACAACATAATCTTAGTTATGGGAATAACGGTACATAATCGTAAAATAAGCCATTATTTAAAGACCACAATTCATCCATATTTATTAAAGTAACAACACATTTTAGAAACAAATTAGCAATATGTTAGTAAATAATAAAGAATGAGAAACCATCATGATGAAACATATTTTAGTTATAACACTTTGATGAATAACTTGAAGACATTTTTTGTTCAAAACTCATGCTCACATTTTAGGTCTTATGTAGAATAATTGATCGAAAAGTGACGCACTTTTGACCTGCTTGGCGGCTTTAATATCAATTATCTCCTTTACCTGTTTTAATTTAAAATCGATAGATATCTCGTTAGAACACACTATTATAGATGTTCATAATCACGTCACTTAATTTTAATTCACATGACAGAGTAAGATATTAAAACGGAATAGATCTTGGAAAAACGACCACGTGGCATGATCAAAAAGTGACGCACCTACAATCATTTGATTATAAAAGCATCACAGTTGTATCATTTGGCGAGCTTTTTATCCCCCGCCTCCCTAGCTGGGGCGGGGGATATAGAAACGCACCGTGTCCGTCCGTCCGTCCGTCTGTCCGTCTGTCTGTCTGTCTGTCTGTCCGTCCGTCCAGATGAGTTTGTCCAGTCGATATCTCAGTTACTGTTCACTGTAGGTGGATGAAACTTCACAGCTGGATAGAATATATACCAAAGCTGTGCCTCGCAAGGTTATTTTTGAAATTTTTGAAAAAAAATGTAATTTTGGCGATTTTTTGAAGTTTTGGACTTAGTCGTTTTCACGTGATAGTTTTGTCCAGGCGATATCTCAGTTACTGTTCACTGTAGGTGGATGAAACACCACAGCTAGATAGAATACATACCAAAGCTGTGCCTCGCAAGGTTATTTTTGAAATTTTCGAAAAAATGTAATTTTGGTGATTTTTGAAGTTTCGGACTTATTCCTTTTCCGTGATAGTTTTGTCCAGGCGATATCTCAGTTACTGTTCACTGTAGGTGGATGAAACACCACAGCTGGATAGAATACATTCCAAAGCTGTGCCTCGCAAGGTTATTTTTTGAAATTTTCAAAAATATGTAATTTTGGCGATTTTTTGAAGTTTCGGACTTAGTCATTTTCCGTAAAAAACAATGTCGACCACATGTGTGCTCTCCGTAGTGGGCTCGAACTCACGCCGTTTGGTCAGTGCTATTGTCAACTCCTTCCAGCCGTGAGTTAACCACTATATCCATTCGGCCACGCCGGGATAATGTACACTACCAATGATATCTAAACTTTATTTTGGCAATATTTTAATGTGAAAGTAAATGTACTCCATATCGAATTATCCGAAAAACCGAATTGTTGTCGTTTTTGTTAGGGTAGGCATATTAGACCAATGAAACCCTAGCCAATGCAAGCTATTTGACGATTGATATCATTTTTCCTCCATGCAATTAAAGTTTTAATTTTTGTGGCAAACCATCAATAGTTACTAATATAATCACATGCTTACGTTTGGTCGTCTTGTGAGATTTTGTCTTACGTTTGAGGAGAAGGACGTTGCATTTTAAACATCTCGACACCTTTTCGATTTCGCAAAAGAAAAACATTTTAAACAGTTTGTATAGAAAAAAAAGAGGAATAGCTTCCCCTATGGCCAGGTGCTGCTCCCCGTATGACAAGGCCCAAAGTCGGGGCGGGGGATATGCAATCCACGATTGTCTTGTTGTATATACGATATAAATAATTATTTAAAAGGTCAGTTAAGTTATTAAAAGTAGGAGTAAATACGAAATAGTGACACGATATGATAATCATTGGTTAAATAGTAAGTAAGTTTTTATAAATTCTCTCTGAATTATATCATGCGATGCAATTTACACATAGAATTGTATCGTTATAGTTTTAAGTGTTTATTTTGATATTATAACGAAATTTAATATGCTACTTAATTAGATAAATTATCATTAAATACGGTTACTTTGATCCTTATGGTTCCTAGTATCTACAGAATAGAGTAATGGTATGGTAGATAGAACCTCATTAGTCGGACGAGGTTCTTAAATTTGTGCTATAGCAAACGTATTGCAAAATCAAATAACGTATTTAAACTCTAAATCGATCTATTTATATATCTACCCGTTTAAACCCTTAAGATTAGCAGGGTGTGTCAATTTTCGATCATAGCACATGTGTATTTTTTATGGTCTAAATTGATATGTACTGAGTATGTGGTTTATGAATTTTACTGCGATTATATGCTTTTGAAAAGTGACCCTGGTGTGTTCGTCTGATATACTTATCGCTTGTGAATTTAAGTCATTGATTGAATAATTGCATATTAAAGTCGCCAAGCCGGTCAAAAATGAGTCACTTTTCGATCAATTAGTCTACTTCGCTCAAAACACTGCATTCAGAATACGATTTTTTTTTTGAAAATTATGAAACAAAATTGCAGAAACTTCCATGTGGTTCCATTTTACATTGTTGAGGCAAACTATTGCAGGCTTCCGGGTAATCTAAAAAAAAATAACAACCTATTAAAGCAAGGAGATTTCAATAGTCTATTCCTGTCTTCAAAGGCGGGTAAATAGGATATTACACGGATATGATATTTTTCAAATAGTAATTTGTATCATGCCTTTCTATCTTCAAAACACTCCAACTAAACATGCCGTATTAAAACTGAACGATCTCGAACCAATTTGTTTGTAAGGGTCAGACGTCGGTGCAACGTTGTAACACAACGCAATGTTAGTTTATGTGTTTATGTGAACGATAAAAACGATAACACAATTACCATGAGATAACAAAAAACGAAATTAACCGCCCTTTCAAACCCTGATTAGTCGAGAGATCGGACAGTATAGTTTCGTGTCCTGTCTGATTTATTTTATATTTGCATATGCTAAATAAGGGAATAGAGAATAGAGAAATATCACAAATACTTTACTCACATTTTTAATTATTGTTATGCACAAGGTTTTCAAGCTCTTTCTCCGAATCGGCCACTTCCGGTCTGAACTGAGACGCCAAGTTGTTTTCCAAGGGAGAGGACTGGACGTTGAGTGGTGTCTGGATCATATCTAAAAATATTTTTTTAAAAAGTTGTATATCAAAGTTGTATATTTTTTCTTGCTTATTTCTTATTTATATTACACTTCATATACCTCACATAGCATGTAATTATTGGTTGACAAATGTAATTTGAATACTACTTATTTCAAAAACGTTTGCCATGCGTTTATATGAAGTTTTTCATACAAGCTTTAGATAGTGGTTGGAAATTGGAAATTTTGTAATAAGCCATATAGATCGCTTCAAATTGATCGTAACTTATATGATCGACAGACGCATAATATATTTACGTTTGTTCTTAGAACAGCTAGTACTTTCATACACAAAAACATCTGAATAAAATTGAAGGTAGCAATGATGAAAAACAAAAGATTCAAATAAAATATATCATTCTAGTTACCATGTTTGTTGCTAAGTGATTCCAGAAGAGACTCGATATCAGCATTGGACTCCATGACAGCCTCGTTTTGGTTGTAACCCGATTGGTCATTGCTCTCCACCATACCATTGCTAATTAAAAAATATACAAAGATTTATAAAACTTAATGCAATTTGTCTGGAAATGTCCGGCGATTATATTTGTGTGAAAAAGTTTGAAATTGCAGAGTGCATCTATTAAAAGAACGATTTATGATTATTTTTCATTCACTATAAAACTGGTAGCTTATTTAATATAACAAATATAATTATATATGTAAAGCCGATCTAAAAGATTAAGTGTCCCTAGGTTTTTCGCTAATAACTTTTTATTCGCAGCTGTACCGAAAATGCTAAACCTCACCAAAATTTTAAGTTTTAAAGGGGCTGGGCAATCCTTAATAAGTTTGTTTGTACTATCCTATTAAGGATTGCCCAGACCCCTTTAAAACTGAAAATTTTGGTGAGGTTTGGCATTTTCGGTACAGCTGCGACTTGCAAAATGGATTCGTATAAAATATCAGAAAAACATCGATAAACGGAAAATCCAGTTAAAAAATGTTTAATTTGTTAGGGTTTCCTATTGTAGAGATGCTGTAAAAATTTGGTTGAAAAGGAATAACAACTTAAAAAGTTATTAGCGAAAAACCTAGGGACACTTAATTTTTTAGATCGGCTTTATGTGCAACACACTCATAACCGAAATGCATTCTGAGAATAGGTATAAATTCAGGTATGCTAAGGTAATAAATATTATTTTTAAGAAATAATTATATAGAATCATGTATTTTATATGACTAGATATCTAGATTGATCAGAGACTGATATGTGTTATAGGTGTTAAAATGTTATTATTTCTTAAAAATACTAAGAATATATTAGAATACCGCAAGATAACCGATAACGTTAAGCAAATAATAACTTTCTCTGATATTGTATTTAGACTCATTGTGATTTTTATCGAATATCTAAGTATCACAGCATGTCAAATTCAAATAATTTCATTAATGCCTAAATTAAAGTATTGTTTTGAAATCGAACAAACAATGAACTGACAACGAAACTCCACTTGTTTGGTCCAGACTGATATCTGAGATTCTACATATCATTCCACAGTTTAGTCCGCTCTTACACTGAGTAATTATTAACAGAGTAAAAAAAATGAATGCAAAACCTTATGCATCGTAGTAAAGAGTAATTACTCTTGCGTTTCAAAGTATAACATATCACACTTAAAGATTAATTGTAAAGCGATATCTTGGATAGTGGGAGGGTTAAAATGTATGTCCTAAATCTGGGCCCAGTAGTAGGAATGTGTTTTTTCGATAAAAAAAGTACACTTATGAACATGAAAACACTTTTGCAAAACTATATCCATTTAATCAGTAGGATTTTTATATTATATAAAAATGAATCTCTCCGGGCCAAGTGTGAAAGGTCACATTGATGTTTTGAGAAAACAAGATAATTGAAAATTATCTTACTTTTGAAACGATTTTCATGGGACCTTTAAGCTCATTTTAACCGTTCTAGTTTAATGTTTATTTTCCCTAGTAATTAGAGGTTTTTGATGACAGCGGATTAAAGCTATATTCGAATTTACTTCATATCAAGCTCTGTACAGAATGAAAAAAATCGCGCCTATTTTATGCGCGAACAGTCAACAAGAGTGTTCATCGGTTTTCGCACCTAAAAGTTGTGTTCATAATGA
>LQRL01115997.1:2723-16522 GCA_001703475.1 Hydroides elegans
CAACTGACACACTTCCTCATCTGACACAGCTCCTCAACTAACACACTTCCTTAACTAATACACTTCCTCAACTGGCACATACTTCCTCAACTAACACATACGCGGTATATTTAGTTCACATTTACATTATTATTTGTCAGATATATCACTCTGCTGACATATTTTCCTAACTGACACACTTCCCAACTAACACCCTTCTTTAACTGACCCACTTTCAACTGGTCTATTACTGTCTTTTGGTAGTACAAGGGTAGACTTCATGTTGTTACAGACATCACATTCAATGAGGGATGCCTTGTTATTTCCCTTTATGGTAAATATACCTTTTCATTCATCATCTTTGTGATAGATAGTGAATGATTGAGTTGGAAACTTCGCACATCAGATATTGTTTCATCTATTGTTGCTTGTCAATGATTAGAACGTATATGATTGTATGTAATAAGTGGATCCGATTTCATAATCACGTGATAACTACGTGATGTGATAATTTGATTGTCTATTATTAGATATTGGGAAGTTGTTCACATTCTGAATCACATTTTTGTACAAGAAAACTTTGACACTAAGTGAATATTTTGTCAGGCATTTTTTCTGACCATTCATTAATACATATACTGACGAGCAAAAGAAACTTTACAATCGCTACTTTTAAGTATATTTCAAAAACGGTTACAGCTTCGCAGACAACAGTTCGCTGAACGAATTCATACTAAACAGCAGTAAAATGCGGAAGTTTTAAAACCGTTTTGACTTTTTACCTTGAGGAAATTGCATGAAATAACGGGTGTGTCCACCCCGTGCCCTGGACAAAGCAGCGACTCTTCTTGGGATAGAGTTAATCAATCTATTGATTCGATACAAGGGAAAATTGTTCCACTCATCAATGAGCCTCTGGCGCAGCTGGCGTTAATTCTGGAGTCCTGGTTGTCTGGATCTCACCCTCCGATCCAGATGATCCCACAGGTCCTCTATCAGATTCATGTCTGAGCTTTAGGCTGACCAAGGAAGAGTAACAATGTTGTTGATCTGCAGATGATCTGTGGTACGCCTGGCTGCATGTGGACGTACGTTATCATGCATAAACACGCTATTTGGATTGTTCCGGAAGTAGGGTAGAATGTGTGGTGTCACGATCTCATCAAAGTGTCGCTGTGATGTCAAATTATCCTTGATAACAGCCAGTTGAGAGCGCCAACCGAATTTAATGGCTTCTCAAACCATAATGGATCCGCCTCCAACCGATCAACTTCACGAACGTTGTTACGTTGAAATCGTTGGTTACGTCGCCGATACACCGTTTGCCGGCCATCAGCTTGAAAAAGACGATACCGAGACTCGCTGAACACCACACGCCTCCAGTTCTGTAAACTCCATTGTACTTGGCCATGGTTGCCCATCGTGCCTGATTCCGCATCCTTTGCGCAGTCAAGACGGGTCCAACGTAAGGTCCGTACGCACAAAATTGTCTTGCGGAAAGACGTCTGCAGACCGTAAACCGACTTATGCTTAGATTGTTGCGCCCTGGTGTCTCCCTCGCTGTTTGTGTTGCTGTCCTGAACGTATTTCGAACGTTCTCGCGGATAATCGCTCGATCCTGGCGCGCTGACGTCACGCGTGGTCTGCCGCTCCGTGGGCGATTGGCCGTTGTGCCTGTGGCTTGATGGCGCTCTTGAAGATTATAAACCGTCGCCCGACTACACCCAAACCGCTGAGCAACGCGTGTTGCTGATATGTCACATTCCAGCATCCCCATGGCTCGTTACTTTTCTTCTTTTGAGAGGCATGGCATGTTTCGTGTACGTTTTCGCCAAAGGTTGAATAAGCCACTTAACGCGTTTTCCTTTCCGAAAAGTTTCAGGGCAAAAAGAATGTTGTGTCATTGATTCTTAACCGAGTACCGTGTGGAATAGGGTTCGGTCGAATCGCATATACTGTTTGTTAACGAAACATAGCAAGCTTGAATGAAGATGCAAAGTTGTGTTGAAGTGACCACACATGTTGTGTGTAGAATTAGATAAATATTTCTTCCTTTGTTATATTTATTTTTAAAAAAAACTTTGTCAAATTTCTTTTGCTCGTCAGTATATATTTTTTATAATTCCAAGGTCACGAAACGCATTTTAAGCTTATCGCCAGTGACACTCTGTTTCACGCCGGAGAGGGGAAGGGTGGTTATTTTTTAGAGAAGTCTTCCCACTTTACTCTTCCAAACCATTCTGTGAGGAATTGTGTAAGTTGAAAAAGTGTGTCAGTTGAGGAAGTATGTCATTTGAGGAAGTAAATCTTACCAATAATAATGTAAATGCTAGTTAAATAAATTTAGTATGTGCTTTGTATCGACTTGTGTTAGTTGAGGAAGTGTGTTAGTTAAGGAAGTGTTTCAGTTGACGAAGTATGTCAGCAGAGTAAGTAAATCTTACCAATAATAATGTATATTCGAGTTAAATATATTGAGTATGTGATTTGTATCGACTTGTGTTAGTTGAGGAAGTTTGTGTCAGTTGAGGAAGTGTGTTAGTTGAGGAATGGTGTTAGTTGAGGAAATGTTTCAGTTGACGAGGTATATCAGCAGAGATAGCAAATATTACCAACAATAATGTATATCTGAGTTAAATATATTGAGTATGTGATTTATATCGACTTGTGTTAGTTGAAGAAGTTTGTGTCAGTTGAGGAAGTGTGTTAGTTGAGGAAGTGTGTTAGTTGAGGAAATGTTTCAGTTGACAAAATATGTCAGCAGAGTAAGCAAATCTTACCAATAAAAATGTATATTCGAGTTAAATATATTGAGTATGTGATTAGTATCGACTTGTGTTAGTTGAAGAAGTTTGTGTCAGTTGAGAAAGTGTGTAAGTTGAGGAAGTATGTTAGTTGAGGAAATGTTTCAGTTGACGAAGTATGTCAGCAGAGTAAGCAATTCTTACCAATAATAATGTATATTCGAGCTTAATATATTGAGTATGTGATTTTTATCGACTTGTGTTAGTTGAAGAAGTTTGTTTCAGTTGAGGAAGTGTGTTAGTTGAGGAAGTGTGTTAGTTGAGGAAATGTTTCAGTTGACGAAGTATGTCAGCAGGGTAAGCAAATCTTACCAATAAAAATGTATATTCGAGTTAAATATATTGAGTATGTGATCGTATCGACTCGTGTTAGTTGAAGAAGTTTGTGTCAGTTGAGGAAGTGTGCTAGTTGAGGAAGTTTGTTAGTTAAGGTAATGTTTCAGTTGACGAAGTATGTCAGCAGAGTAAGCAAATCTTACCAATAATAATGTATATTTGAGTTGAATATATTGAGTATGTGATTTGTATCGACTTGTGTTAGTTGAAGAAGTTTGTGTCAGTTGAGGAAGTGTGTTAGTTGAGGAAGTGTGTTAGTTGAGGAAATGTTTCAGTTGACGAAGTATATCAGCTGAGTAAGCAAACCTTACCAATAATAATGTATATTCGAGCTAAATATATTGAGTATGTGATTTGTATCGATTTGTGTTAGTTGAAGAAGTGTGTGTCAGTTGAGGAAGTGTGTTAGTTGAGAAAGTGTGTTAGTTGAGGAAATGTTTCAGTTGACGAAGTATATCAGCAGAAAAAGCAAATCTTACCAATAATAATGTATATTCGAGCTAAATATATAGAGTATGTGATTTGTATCGACTTGTGTTAGTTGAAGAAGTTTGTGTCAGTTGAGGAAGTGTGTTAGTTGAGGAAGTGTGCTAGTTGAGGAAATGTTTCAGTTGACGAAGTGTGTCAGCAGGGTAAGCAAATCTTACCAATAAAAATGTATATTCGAGTTAAATATATTGAGTATGTGATTTGTATAGACTTGTGTTAGTTGAAGAAGTTTGTGTCAGTTGAGGAAGTGTGTTAGTTGAGGAAGTGTGTTAGTTGAGGAAATGTTTCAGTTGACGAAGTGTGTCAGCAGAGTGAGCAAATCTTACCAATAATAATGTATATTCGAGTTAAATATATTGAGTATGTGATTTGTATCGACTTGTGTTAGTTGAAGAAGTTTGTGTCAGTTGAGGAAGTGTGTTAGTTGAGGAAGTCGGCGACAACGACCCCGTCTCTCGCAGTGCGTTCTACGAGTATGGGCCTGTTCACACTAGAAGCGACACGCGACAATATACTTATATGTTCTTTATAAAACTAGCGACAGAGAATCGCCCGTTTTATAAAGAACAAATAAGTATATTGTCGCGTGTCGCTTCTAGTGTGAACAAGCCCTAAACTATTGCAGACGCGATCTCGTATATTCGAAAAGAAGAGCTTAGTTCTAGTTTTCGCCATTGACAAAGCAACATTTCGGCCGAATATTTAGAGGGGGCATTTCCAACAAAACTCATTTATTACTGATGAGTGTTTCACTTTCGTTTTCGATGGGGTTGTTTGTCATATTTCCATTACCAAAATTGGGTCAATTGTCTCCATTGACACAAACCATGTTCGTTGTTGAGATAATATTAAACATTTAAATTCAGTTTGCTATTCGGAAATCGTATAGCAAAAAAAAACTTATTTTAGAGTAAAGGGCATTTCGAAGAAGAGTTTTATACAATTAAAACACTTAAGCTATGATAAAGGAAATCATATTTTTATCACTATATGTTTATGACGCCAAACATATATGGTTAGTAAAAAATGAAACGTTTAAATAACCCCTGGCAAGCCTTAAGAAGTGTTTGTCAAATGTACAAAAAAAAGTATGGCTTTAATTGCGAACTATCATTTTACATCATTGATGATATTTACACCAACATTTAAAACCTGATCAAATATATTGATATGATGATGTTTTATCTAGTATTTTTCACTATTCATAAAACTGAGATAGTCAATACTCCTCATTTTCAGCTCCCCTTATTTCCTTATAACAGCGGTTCAAAAAACCAGCACATGTTCATATTTCATGAGAACAGTGAGTAAGCGCACATTTTTAAAACTCTACAATAAAGAAGAGCACCCCATGAGGTGTTCCTAAAAAGGTGTTCCTTTTCAAATTTCATCTAGTTACAAACTTTCAAAAATGGCTGTCTAGCTACAAGAATTTAAGGAACACCTTTTTAGATTTTTGTCGATTTTCATAAATAATTTCGTCAATATAGGGTTTAATTTTATTCACAAATATATATCTAGGCTAAATAAGCTTAAGTAAAACTAGAAATTGGTTATATATACCAGTATTACTATTTTCATTTTTCAGAAAAGGTGTTCTTCTTATGGTTCTAGCCAGCTAGATTAGCGCCGTCAGCTCAGCTAGCTACAAAAATAGGAACACCTTTTTGTAATTTGTTTTTTTTTTCTAAATATATGTATGATTACTAATTGCATATTTCAATGTAACAAGTGATGTTATGCTCAAATAAATACTTTTTAACAATTTGGTCGTGGGGTGCCCTTCCATAAAGTCCACTTCAGAAATTATATGTAGCCATAGTTATATAAGCAAGAAGATAAACTATTAAAACAAAAAAACAAGAAACCAAGTAAGAATTTCCCGGACTACCCTTTTGCCATGGACAAAGGAATGCTTTTCGGCAACGTCGCGACAAGGTCAGTCGTCAAAAAGACGTCCATTCCACGTCGGGCGTAAATGGCATCAGGAAAACGTTCATATGTTTCGGAATAAGACCACCCCTTCGACCTGACGTCCGAAAGCGACGTCTTACGAACGACCCTTGCGCCGATTGTTCAACCTACAGATATTTTGAGATTCAAATTCTAACCTGTGAGAGACCTAGTTTTTCCTGTTACATTTTCCCACTTATAGATATATCAATTGCTTTGGGCAACACATCAGAGTAATCTAAAAACTTCCTTTGTTCCCATTCATATCCAAAGTAATGTGAATATACAGTGCCCTAGTTGCCCTTTGATAACCTATTGATGCGTACGCTGACATATATAGTTGAGTAAAATTACATTTGATAAGACAAATATTATTTAGAGTACTTGCAGGATTTGTTATTTCACAGGTAGGTTATGAAGGTTTTTTTGGTGCTGAGATGCGATGGGTTAAGTATGGTTTTTGTGAATAAAGAAACATAACTTTGTTTATAAGGTGTGAAGAAAAGAATGCGTTTGATATGATGATATTTTTCTTTTGATTTTTATTTGACAAAAGAATGATTCCATGTATGAATCTGTATGAGCAATATGTAATAAAATCATTGTCTTATATTTGAGGTACCATCAAATGATCAGTAAAGCCTGCGTTTGATAACGCTTGTTTTGAGTTGCTTTTTTACGGACTTCTAACGTCAATCGGGAAACCTCTGCGTCAAATTAAAACGGAAAGTTGTTTGTAATGCTCTCACAATTCAATTATTGTCATTCTCTCTAAACTGCAAGGATCTTGAAGAGGCTCGATCTTTGCCTGCTGAGATACAATGACTTTCGCTTGGTTTGGATGCTAATAGCGCTATCAACATCGTATGGATTTTCTGCGATCACTGCGAACATACTGCAAAACCAGCGATATTGGTTTAACTTTTTTCTTTAAATTTCGCAGCGATCGTTGAATGTTCCATTCGGCTATAGACGTAGAACTAAATTTATTACAACACCCGGTAAATCGTCAATACACATATGTAGCCCTCAACCTTAGAATCGTCGAAATACTCAGAATAACTATGTTTTACGTTAAATGCCAATAAATAGCAAAAAAGACATATTTTGGTATTTGGTATAGGTTTTCCGATACTTTATTGCTGATGAAGCAAGTTGTTGATTGATTCATTGGAAATAGACAGACGAGTAAGAAACTGTATTGTCTGGGAGGTGTGATGGCTTAATAAAAAGCTTTGAAATGGGAAGTTTGCATTAACCTTTAACACTTAATGTAAAACCGATCGCGAAAACTCGGCGTTTGTATGTTGTTTTGGTAAATTATCATATATTAAAAAAAAACATTACAAAAATAGCCAGAATGCTTATCTTAACCTGTAACTGTGAGGATTGAAATACTTAGATTCTATTCTTGAAATACAAGCGTATTTCTGAATTCGATTGTCATACATGAATATCTTATGGAGTTTAAGTATGATTAAGTCGCATCACTCTATTTAAAGTAAATAGCTTTTTAAAATGTTTGTAAAATTCTACATATTTGGAATGTTTGTTTAAGATTTTCCGACATTAATAGTATCGGACATATACTAATTAGTATGTCAAAGAATTTCGTATGCGATTGCACATTAACATTTTTAATTTATGGGTATATCTACATTAAAACGTTTACCATCCTCTAGTTTCGCCAACACGTAACATGGAGTGGTTTCCAAAAATATCAACAGGGATGTGGACGTTTTTAGAAAATATTTCCAGCGAGAGATTACATAGTGTCTAGGATAGCAAATCAAGCCCAATTGGCTTGTCGTAACATCATTAATAGAAGCATCCTTTTTATGAATGACAATATGTATCCTTATCATATTATCCGGTTCAGCGATATCATTAGGACCTGGCATTACAAGAAGCTATGAAAATGCAACAATTCATATCATATAAGTAAAAAAAAGGAACCATTTGAAAAACATGTAATCGCATTACAAAGCCCTTAGCACTTAGATTAATTGCTTCTGTAATTTAATTCGACCCTTTATTGTTATTGCAATTTACGATGCATTTACCAAACGTGACTGTTATTCATAGAAATGAAACGGGTATTACATCTTGTTCAATATCAATAACTTGCAAAAAGAAGAAAGAATGTGTCAACATAAAAAATCAAACCCACTCAGCAATATTCGTCAAATCGTTAGGAAACGTTTATAATTATTGGAGTTTACTAATTTAATCAAGGGTAAGAAGGCGCCAGTTTTGTGCTCTTGCAAGACCTACGATATTCAAAGTTTCATACCAACACCAACACTGTATCCCTTTTCGTTCTAATATACCCAATAATGTTCATTTGCAATTATTACAAATGCATGTGTCCATTGTTGTATCTTTATGGACCTTAAATGAGCAATGACTCACATCCCGGGTAGTACCACACATACCGGTATTTTTAGGCAAACTAGACTGACTTCGAATATGTTTGTTGTCGATGGTTACGGAACGTTGAATCGAGCCAGAAAGTTACACTAGAATGCAAACCAAATGCCAATCAGCAACGATAGTACGTCGCATTCGGACTTGACGTTTAGCGGGCGACCTACTTTTGACCAATATGATAGTATTTCGGAGGTTCTTTTACGTCCCGGCGTCTAAAGCACGTAATTCGTACGTCCGACTTTGAGGCGACGTCGATACAACGTCGTTCCTATGTCCGCAACGAATAAGTACGCAAACTTTTGTTTGGGCCCAAATAATGACGTCCGCTCAACATCCGTGGACGTCTTGCCGAATGGCATGTCTCGTGAAAGAGGCCGTAAAATGACAGTAATAAAAGGTGACGCAGCATGATGAAAGAGGAAAATCACGTGACAGAGGTTGCATGTTTCTTTATTGTACAATTTAATTTTAAGGGGTGCATACCAATCCTACTAGGTGATAATCTATATTTGTGAATTAACTTTCTTTCGTTATGATTATCTACGTCCTAATGAGTCACGGCATTTTTAGAAAAAGAACTAGCATTTTTCTTTCATTTGATCGATTTAACTGTCATAGTTTTTATCTCAGAAATTCATCTGAACATTAAGCAGCTGTGCCTTTTTTGCTTCGATTGTTTACAAACTTTATCTTAATATAAATTCAATTACAAAACATTAACAGTATTATCACAGTATTTGTCTTCAAAAATGTCTCAAGAGTTGAAAGATGTTCAAGTAACTTTCACACAATTTTTTATCGTTTTTTTTAAGTTGCCATCAGTTTGATAAACATGGTTTTAAGTAAAAAGAATGTTTAAAACGCATATAAACGCATTCCTATTTATTTTCCAATGTGGTCAGGTCCTTATAGTTTGTCTTGTATTTTGTAAAAGAATCGCCACAAACATATCCAAAGGCTTTATATGAATTAGGTTTGACGCTTGAAGCGGACAAACTTACGTTCTCATCACGTAATGTCGGACGTTTAAATGTGCTATAAACGCATACACGTTTTATTATGCTGAATGTCATAGCAAATGGAAATTTTGACGGTCATGTATAATGCTCGGAAAAGTGACGTCCAGAAAACCACTCCATGACAAAGAGAGACGTTTAATCGAGGGACAAAAACATTGTCGAAAACTCAAATACATTGTAGATCCCACCTGTATGACTTACCTAAACAATCATATAAAAGTCATCACTGAAGTTCATCAATCTGCGATCCAAACATATTCGTATTGTATCCGTAAACCTTTATTATATATCCATTCAAAACCACAAAATATGAAACAAAGTCAAGTGTCATATCCAATAAAAGGACACAATAAATACAAGCATATGAACATCGCAGTTTCTCTTGTGTGAGTTTATAGTTCTTCCCTGTAGTCACCTCTCCTTTATATGCTATTTTCTGTGCTGCAGTTTTTTTTTATATACGATAATACGTATGAGCATTCTTGCTCATTCTATATAACTATAAATGCTAGGTTTAGTTCCACAACATGCATGTATGTAGAGATTTTTTTCTTTTTAATAATCAAATTAACGTTTTTTTTTTCAATTATCATGAGTCAAATATGTTTTTATATGATTATATAAGATAATATATATATGGTCATCCGAGCTCCAGACAATATATTTCTCTCTGATGCATATTGCTTCAGTAGATTTTCGCAACATTTAATAGAACATCTATTTTGCATCGTTATTAATTTGATATGCGTTTTATCACTTCATCAAATGATTATCTATAACAAAATGGCCGTTCAATTTCATTTGCGAGCCATAAAACATCTTGTCCGTGCTGAGGCATTACGGCTTATAATTGAAAGAGGTATGTTTTATATTCGATTAGTTATTGGGTGTTTTCTTGAATGCAGTCGTTCAAGTTGGACGTCGAAACAACCTTGTAGAAGGCCTAGATGAAGATAATTAGAATAGTTTTTTTTTCTAAATTCAACCAGGCTTTGACAATGAGGGTAAAAATTAAAATAGCATTTCTCAGCACGTAGTCTTAAAACATATATGGTAAATAAACTGGTCTTCACTTTTAAAAGTAAAACAAGTTTTAAACAAGTATAATTCATAGTAAACTGATTTTAAGGCAACGAACTCACTTAATTTGCTCTTTTTTGCCATTCTCCCTATAGTTATCAAGCTTTGATGTATCTGTCTGTCATGTTTAGATTGTTTTATGTCTCAAAGCGTGAAAATAATATTATTTGAGCAAATTTGCCCAGCCACAAAGTACACACCATCCACCACATGAATGGCTTGAGTTTTTGTAGATAGAGTTTTTTTTCTAGATAACTCAAAAACTACGAAATTAGATACATGCACTACGTACATGGGTAGAAATTACTGCCAGCAGTTAAATGGTAGCGAGTACTTTATACTCCCCTTTTGTCACTTTTCTCATTTTTGTAACAAACGTCCTCTTCGGCAAGACGTCGCTCGACGGCGAGGGGGGTTTTTTATCGGTGCACAATGAACGTTTGCAGAGAATCATTGCTGTCGATCAACTGCCGTTGTACATAAATTACGACTGTGTCAAACATAATAAAAGTGTACATCTCACGTCGTGACTTAAAATAAGGGCGTATGAAAATGTCCATACAAAATCCGAGGATTTCGACAAGGCGCCGTCGCAGTCTGAATTTCCCTTACTGAGTAAGATGAAATCATTGTCGGCGAGATACAGTAAAATCCGTTTATAAGTTGACAGCTGCACGCAAACACGCAAATTACAGCACGCAAACACGAACTTTTCTCCACGCAAAAACTCAATTGTGTCCACGCAAACACGCAAACACGCAACACCGCAAACACGCAAACCCGCAAAAACGCAAACCCGAAAACACGCAAACACACAGAAGGGGTATAAAAGGAGTGGTACCAATATTCATCATCATTCATTCACAATGCCTCGATTATCACTTGAACATCGTCAAGCTGTGATTTAT
Source organism: Hydroides elegans (assembly GCA_001703475.1). Taxonomy (NCBI): domain Eukaryota; kingdom Metazoa; phylum Annelida; class Polychaeta; order Sabellida; family Serpulidae; genus Hydroides; species Hydroides elegans. Next base: position 13,722 of record LQRL01115997.1, read on the forward strand.
TTGAAAGATGATGGCTGTTCAAATGCAGAAATCCTGAGAAATTTGCAGATTCACGGGTATTCTATATCGCCTATCATCAAAATTAATGAAAACATCCCTTAAATGATTTTTATCCATTGTTTCAGGTTGAAAAATATTCTACAGTTATAGAAATATATTTATGTTCTCATGGTCATGACATATGAACTGTTTTTACAAGTATCTAAAATACCTTCGTTACAGATTATAAATATTGAAAGACAAATAAATGGTTCCAAGCTATTTAACTGGGAAATTAAGTAAACAATGCTTATTTGATCATAAGACTATAGCCTATAAGCTCATTGGTTCTTAATAGACCGATTAAAAAGATACAGGGACGAATCATATGAGGGGTTATCAATATACAGGAATGATCTCACACCGCTCCCCCGTCCACCCGGGTCTAGCAATGTTATTTATATCCCGAACTCAAATAGCCACAGTGATTCCAAATATATCGATTGACAAGATTTATGGACGTAACTTATGATGGGTGATTGATATTGAAACATAAATGTTCCATCAGTTATTCGATACAATAAAGTCAGTTGATATGTTCATAAATATATTCATAACGACCCAGCCTAAATCTAGACATAACAACAAAAAATATAACACGCGTAAACACGCAAACACGCAAACCCGCAAACACGCAAAACCGCAAACACGCAAACACGTAAACACGCACATAACTCTACACGCAAATATCAGAATTTGTCCACGCTCAAATCACATCGTGAGTGCGCAAACACGCAAACACGAAGTCAACTTATATTCGGATTTTTCTGTACGTTGTTTCAAAGTTACGAAAGTACATATTACAAAGTCATCGCATCCTATCTAAGCTTCTCATATGAACATTTTGAAAACGCTTAACTAGTCTTTTAAATTAATCTGCTGAATGTTAGGTAGTTCTTTCTTAATATTATTGGTTTCATTCATAATTCGATTATAGCCAATTCTCTGTGTTTAAAGCTGTAAAATATTTTACATTCCACTTTTTAATAAAAAGACATAAAAATGAAAGAAAATATCTTGCATAAAATCCCTATTTAAATGTCAATCCAACCCAAATGAGGTGAAGATAATAAATGCATATTTGCACATCTTCAGTCGAATGGTCGACTGGATTTAAAAGGTATCAAAGCCAAATTTAAACTACATCAAACTGCTTCATCTTCAAAAATATTCACAACTTTGATGACAGACGACCTGTTAAGTTGAAGTTGGAAAATATGTGCAAGGGCAATTAATTTAGCATATGAACTTAACGAATTTTGCCTAAAGTCGGGCGGGGACGTAAGTCGGGTCTAATGCCATTTGTATTTAGGGTCAAGGTTTTTGCATTCTATGCCGATATTTTTTCGTAATAAACGACGAAAAAATATGTAAACATGAAGTAATTCAATTAATTGCAATATTCTGATTTATAAAGCCGTAACTTAAGGGCAAAACCAGGATATAAGTAGTTTGCTCAAGGCCTCGGATACTAAAATTATGATTGACTATAAACTACACCGACTCACTAACCACACCTCCTGCACCTAGCAGCTCATCGAACAAATGTCAATTTCCTAGCGGTTAAACGACGGTACAGTAATCCCGATGAAAATGTGTTTAAATACATATTCTTTTATCCAAGAACTTCATTTCCTAAAGCTATGGAGACAATTTGGTAACACTTTGGCCGGGCACGTTTTGAATTTTCTGTTTAGTGTTGCAAACTTAGATATCATCATGGAATGGGTCGTCTTGACCAAGACATTTTGACCGAAAACCGTTATATTCCGATATAGTGACTTTAACAAAGTCCGTGCTTCAATGCGAAATGATGTTGTTGTCAAACCAAAACATCAGAGACTTCATTATCCAAGACTTTTAAGAGGCATTGAGCCCGGCTTTATAGCATTAGTTAGTCCCGCCTGTATAAAGTAATTGCTGTTTATTTGCAAATAGTCTCCGACTCAACGGAAACTAATAAAATAAGTTGTCCATCAATACCAGTCTTTCACACAGTTGATGCGCCGATATATTGGCTGTTAATTACTGTCTCGCGGGTTTGTCCATCTACGGGAATGTCCTAAAACGAATGATAGAACCTTCCCTTTTTTTCTTTTTAGATCAAGCTCAAACGGCATTCAGGCTAAACACACGTATGTGCGTACAGTCAAAATGAGCCAACTTTTGAAGTTAGTTTCGAAAACAAATAAAACAACAGCCTGGCCAAACAAAACTCAGTGCACCTAAAATTGCTACGAGACTCACCAGTGTTGCGAATTTTACCACTGTTACGCATTTGGCTATTGCGTTAAAACAACTTTAAAAAGTCAATGGATATCATTTTATATTTTCAATGTGTGCCGATTGCGCCAACAAATACATAAATATCATACTTTCATATTACATAAACAGGTATTGCGGTGTCATGGTAGAATTCATGGTAATATTATACAGATGTACATTTAGTGAAGTTGGTTACAATGGAACACTCAATAGTCATTTTTCAATTTAATTTGTAAATACTATCGGGTAAAAGAGCAATCAGCCTAGATCTACTATTGTGTCATTTGATATGTCCATCGATTCTTGATCGATCATAATCATTCAAAACATAATATTTTTCAAAACGAGATATATATCCGATTCCGCTTTGATCTAATTTGTAAACGTATCGTGAAATCGAAAAGATAAACCAGTCTGAAAAGGATAGTCAATAATATTATGATATGACATAGAGCCTATTCAATATCCAAATCTTAGTTCTCATGAATGTTCATATG
>LQRL01116014.1:0-12660 GCA_001703475.1 Hydroides elegans
AACCTCTAGCTCAACTCCTTTATACCCAACTCGCGTGCACAAAGTGCTTGGCATCTGAAAAAAAGTTTAAAATCGACAATTTTCAAAGTGCTCCAGAATCAACAATTTTTAACCGATCGAGATAAAATCTTAACGAGGCACGACTTCAGACCTTGGTTTATACGTGTATAAAATTTGAAAACTCTAGTTCAACTCCTTCATACCCAACTCGCGTGCACAAAGTACCCTATATCAAGCGGGACAGACGGACGGACGGACAGACGGACAGACGGACAGACGGACAGACGGACAAGCTCAACCCTATATCCCCTCGTTTTCATGGGGGATAAATACTGTTCAAATAAGTTTTAAAAAATGTTAAAATGATTTATATTTATGCATATTAAAATAAAATGCAAATATTACGAATATAATGAGAATTAAAAGAAATAATAATAAAACGTAAAATCAAAACATTGCGTCACTTGACAAATATAAGTCATTTCAGTCAGCCTTCAGTTGACTGAAGTTTTGACTTATCTGACTGAAATGAATTATCTGACTGAGAGAAAAGAAACGCGTTTTTTCCTTAATTCACTTAAGTCACTGAAGAAATAATTAGGGTATTATACCCGAAAACAATGTAAATGCAAAAATATATGTTTCATACCTGTTTTTTTTTAAAGATACGAAATTTTTCTTGTGGCGACCCGGAGCTGTTCAGATTCAAAGTTTTACTCAGCTTGCATGTATTCAGTATCGCGTATTTATAATACAATATCATTGATTAAGCCGTTAAAGTTTAATCGAGGCAAATTAATCAATGAAAAAGAATCATCATCAAGAATTCATTTTTGTTTTAGTAGTATGATCGAATTTGATTTTACACATACTTTAAAGATAATTTAAGCCATCTCTTGTATTCTTGTATAATTTAGAAACGATCGTTCAATAATTATATTAACTAATTATCGTTAAAGCAGCTTTGAATTTATTACTCCAGTTTATCTAAGGAAATTAATCTCATAAAACGCAATCAAATTTCGAGATTTCATTACAATCTTAAACGTTAAATAAAGTGAATAAATCTGATAAATGAGTTCTAATTTTCACGAAGATGGAAGTTATAACGATGGAAAGTCTATGGTGAATCTCTTTACCATTTATTTACCCCTGGCAATCAATCGCCGGTCTAAGAAAGGCGTGGGAGTCTACTACAAGATGGTCACCGGTCTACCGTACAAAAAACATGTATTTGTTTATAAAATGCTTTTTAGTGACGTTTTAAAAATGAATTGTTGTTTTGCATTCGGTGATCCACTAACACCGCTTTGTCTGAAACATAAAAATGTTTGAAAAGATTATAAGGAAAAACTAGGTACTTGTCTCGATATTTCCACCACCTGACGATAAGTTTTTGACATTTTTAAGCAGAGAATATACCGTTATGAACAAGGAGGCACCCACTCATTAAGAATATGTATTGTTTTAACTGTTTGGATATTTAATTAGTCGGATTATGTCGTTTTATTCTAAAAAAAAACATACTTTTTACCATTTATTTCCCAGATAGCTAAACGGTCTACTACATTAATGATTTAAATGGCCACGATCAAAATGAGGTCTACCACATTTTATGATTTGATGTCCGATCTCGTTCATTCAAAACACATGGAATGTATAAGGGATATTTTGCTCATCGCTTTGCGTTTTATTTTAACATATTTCTTACCCTGGGCGTGGGCAAAATGACATTCGCGTGCGATATTTCAAATTGAATATAACATCTCAGATGCGGGCGCCGAAGATAATTGAGAAGATACCTTAAGCACAGTGTAGATTTCCATCGAATCAACAGTGACGGTATCCGGTCAAAATGTCCCCGATTTCGGCAACCTAGGTCAAAATGTCCCCGGTCAAAACGGACCAAGTAAAAAAGGACGAGACAAAATATCGTCTTTAAAAGAAAACTGGAAAATAATTCAAGCCCTTACCATTCTATATCACTCGTATATTATAATTGGTCGTTCCGAAATAGTAAATTTCTACCTCATCTTCAATACCATAATTGATCCTGTCATAGCCAAAGAGCATAATCCATGAATCGTGGTGCATGTGAGACAGGGGTAATAATGACGATCGGGATTGACCTCAAAGGGGAACTGAAGATAGTACGCATATTAATACGAAAAATCACCAAAAATATGTAGTAATTTCAATTATTTGTTTTAATCAAATGTTACTGGTTGAAATATATATTAATTTATTACAACTTTTTATTTGCAAAGTCTAAAATAATTTTAAAACATGCATAATTTGAATTGATATATGATTTAGCATGTTAACGGTTTGAAATAAATATTGATTGTTATATACTTCAACGCATACGGGTTCTTTTTATTTAGGCCATTTTGACCGGGGACCGTTGCCAAAATCGCGGCCATTATAACCGGGGACATTGTGACCGGGGCATTTTGACCTTAATTCACATTAGTGCGAGTGTCGTCTAAAACTACACTCGGATGGGAGAAACGACGGTCACATTTACGATCATGCGACCGCAAAGGTGCACCCCTAAAATTACTTTGATTTCAGTACCCGGTATCATATCTCATGTGGTTGTCATTAATGCAGTAGAGTTCCTAGAAATTCTTCCTAGCCTTTGCTCCGATCTTGTTAGTAGACCTCCTTACCCAATTCGCAAATGATGTTGCAATATCGCCAACCATGATGTTGTAGATCGACACGCCTTTTTAACCATGCCAAGACAAAGGTTTTCCCAATAAAAATGCGTTATTTGATCAATATATTTGTTTGCGTTGCTTTTCAACATGAAGAATATTGTTCTCTGAATCGAATGATATAAAACACATGCATGAACTATTCTCATTTTAAAGTAATATCTACGAAAAAACACCGGGTCCATGTCATATTACGGCGGGAGCGTCGAGGTTTTTCTTTATAATTTTAGAAACTGTTCACCGTATCTTTAAAATGACTAATGCAGAGTAAAGATTAACAACCTTAGAGCCGAATGCAAAATGTTTGAAAATATCGTATACTAAATTACTGCTTCAAAAAGCATGTTTTATTTGCACACCCCTTGCTTTTGGACTCATTTTGTTGCAAGATCGGTTAGCATTTGTCAGTAGACCGGTGACCATCTTGTAGTAGACTCCCACGCCTTTCGTAGACCGGTGATTGATTGCCAGGGGTGTTTGTTTAAACCCTCTATTTAGAAAAAACAATGAAATGAACAGTGGGAACTTTAGTTGTTTTCAATCTAATGATACGTACACGCGCCTGCGAAACTGCGAAATTCAAAGAAAATATTGTAAACCCGGCGATATTGTGTTTCGCAGTATCGCAGAAAAAATTCGCACGCGCGTGTCCGTACCCTAACTGCAAATTGGACATAAACCACTTACTTTTCTTGACAATGACTTTTTGGTTATATGAATTCATTTTGTCAACCTCCGAATAAATAGACAACTGAAACGTGTGTGATTATTGTTTTGTTGATCTGTTGTTTTCCTTATATTTGAATTTTATCAAACAAACAATAATAAAATGTATCAAAAACCATATGAATGTTTATTTTAATAATAAACTCAAAACAACACATATCTAACGCATGTTATATTTTTATTGTAAATGTATATTTCAAGACATATAAAAGAATATAATACTGATACAGGACTAGTTTTTTTAACAGTACTTGACAAAATATAATATGAAGCAAATGATTTTTTTCTTGAAAATTTTAAGATACACAATGTAGTAGAAATGTTTTTTGACAGAATGAGCTCTAACAAATTATCAGAAATCCTCAGAAATCATATGATACAGCAATTGTCACGTAAAAATTATACAACTAGATCTCCACTATAACTATTTATGACGGTAGGGTCTTGAAATTATTGAATAATGAAATTTCGCGACGAATTGAGTATGTAAAATTAGATGGAAATTTATCAAATTGATTTGAATTCAATTGATGTTGTTCAGGAATATTGCAGAACACGTTTATAACATATTGAAAGCAACATTTTAATGAAAAAAAAACACGCATAATCAATATTGCACCTTAATTTATATCAAACGATAATTTATTTACTTATCGATATGAAAGTGGATTCATTCATCAACTATAATTGTTCAATAATTTATTTATGTGCAGGAATAAACCAAGCAGTATCCTCTCTAGTTTTGTCAGTACTTGTATACACAGTAAACAATGAATATATCTTACTATTGCTCTCTTTAATTAGTTCTTTCTTCACTCTAACAGCTTACAACAGTTCATTCCCGCTGCTATCGTCATCCTCACCATAGTAACTCGATCCCGGTGACGTCACAGGCTCAGGCGAAAACACGTGATCATCCAGCGACTGCTTAGCAACACGAGTGACGTCATCAATCGATTCTCCCGCCTCCTGTGCTTGAAAACGCAAGACGCGATCCAGTAATTTTATATATTTAATCGCCAATCGCAAGATTTCACATTTGCTTAGTTTCTTATCCGGTGGATGCGTCGGAACGAGACGACGTAGCTCCGCGAACGCGCCGTTGACGTTTTGTTGACGCCAGCGTTCGCGCGTGTTTGTGAAAACGCGTCGCACTATTTTTCGTGCCGTTTTTATATCGCCCCCGCCACCGCTGTTGTGAATCGGTCGCATATGTGAAGCGGGTGAATAGGGTGGTCTGGGTATAGCGTTCATGACAAACATTGGTCTCGATCGATACGGAAATGCTTGGAGATTTGCCGGAAGTCGATTAAGCGGAAGTAGCGGCCATGCTGGTCTTATTCCTTGTGGGATATTTGGCATATTGCCGAGTATAAACGGTGTTGCATTCCTTGAGTTATGTGGGGGAAGGGGGCAAGGTAACCTCGGATAGCGTTGCAACTCTTGACATCGATTGTTAATAGGTATTGTCACGTCAGCCCTCGACGGATTACTGTTTTCAGATGTTACATAATTTCTATCGTTTTGAGAATTTTCATTTTCGTTAGAATTTTCACAGGTTCGACTATCCATATCATGCATTTGGTTTGGTCTTTCAATGACAGTGTTCACATTGCCACGTGGTTCATTGGGATCATTTGACGCTACCTTTGGTTTTGATTCCATTCTTAATTCATATCAATGAGCCTAGTATATCCCATGCTTTGATTGACGTCACAATTCACTGAATCAGGACGAAACAGCCTTATTCATCTTTTTCAATATTGCTGTTTTAGATTTGTTCCTGAAAAGACAAAGCCAATAAACCCTTGTTTAGAATGTATAAATATTAAAACAACTAATTTTATATGACTTTTTAAAAACAAAAGCAAAATAAACTAGACATCAAATCTTGAAAAAGAAAACACGACTTTGAAGCGAAAAAAGAAATAATAAAATTCTTTTAAAATGTTTCCATCCCACAAGTGGTGTTTTCATTCAAATATAATATTTTTAAAAATCCTTCTTTTAATGGTGTGAATTTGGTTTTTTGGTCGGCTTTGGATCCGGTATCATATAACATTTATGGCCGGTCCCAAAGGTCGAGATCGAATCCGAGATTATGTTGGGTATTATTTGGTCTACTCCGCGATTGCAATATCCAAGCTTAATCCTAGATTGCTTAAATAATCTAAGATTAATTCGCGATTATTTTTCAGTTTCAGACCGTTCGATCAGCTTTAGATATTGGAATCCAGGACTAATCTAAGATTGATTCTCGTGCCTTATGATAATACGAGTATTACACTGATAATAGTTTGGCCTTTGATCTATTTATACGTTTGTATTGTTTAATATATCTAAATGTATCCATGCATGGCGTGTTTGACCTTTGTTTTTATATTTGATTGAAATTATCAATGTACTGGCGTATTGCTATAGAGGGGTTGGTAGTCTGCGATTCAAATCTATCTGAAGTGTCGAAGTATCTTAACCTATGCAATCACAAGCAATCAAACTATCAAACATGCATGGATATTATACTATGATTTCATGTTTTGTTTACCAGATAATAATGTAGACTATGTTGATTATTATATCAGGCAATAAACAAACTGGATTCTATAACACCCCAAAGCTATATAGGTCTGACCATATACATATACATTGCCATTGACTTAACATTAAATTTTGGACAATTTTTTTGCTACAGTCAACACAACTCCTAACCTTACAACTCAAACGGCTAAACGATGCAACCCAAACGCGTAAACGAAACTTTTCAAACGGCTAAACGAAACTTTCCAAACGACTAAACGGCTAAACGGCAAAACGCCTAAACGGCTAAACGATGACGGATAGCTGCTGTGGGTGCATAAAAATAAAGGCATGCTGTCATTTATTCATAATTCAATATGCCTCAAACTATCATTGGAGCTGCGCAAAGCTGTTATTCATGTGAAAGAAGATTGGTGTTCTACTGTAGAAATTCAGGAGACTCTTGAAAAAATGCCTTATCCAATCAATCTTTATTCATAAATCCGTGAAATATATTGCAAATCACAGCAATAATATTAAAAATGCATTTAAACTATGCGCACACAACACGTGTAATCCGACAAAGAATGTATAGTATTATTCATTAGCTCTTAAAGCGGTCACAAAAATGAGTGCAAAGTATTTATTTCAATATTATGTATTGACCCGAGATCTAATTTCATACATTGTATATCAAATTAGGAGTGAAATCAAGTATTGCATCATTTTGTACAACGAGACATAATTGATCAACACATTGGTAAAGCACAATGGTTATATCAAAAAGGAAATGCAACTATTTTATAAATAAAAGAAGTGTTTATCAAATTATGAGACCCCTAACACTTGAACCAGAAAATGTTTTGCATATGTACATATTTGCATAATAATATTCATATGGTATTGTATCTGTCGACATACAACACAGAATAACATGCCTGAACGGCTTAACGCGTAAACGGCTAAACGAGTAAACGGCTAAACGCGTCAACGGCTAAACGCGTAAACGAGAAAACGCAAACGAGTAAACGAAACTTTTGAAACGAAAGAAATTGCTATTGATATTTAGGTTAGGAGTTGTGTTGACTGTACATTTGCACTTCAATGTAGGAATATTATGCTTCAATATGTACTTAATTATGTACATTATAGTTATGAATGGAAAAATTGAGCATTTCCGTTAGAAAGTGCAACATTTACAAATAATACCCGACTTAATCCTGGTACACCCCAAGATTACATTTTCAGTCTTAGATTGGCAGTAATCCGTAGGTCTGAAACCCGAAAATTTTGCAATCTTAGATTAATCCCCGATTACATTTAATCTCGGAGTTATCGCGACGTCTGGAACCGGCCATTACTGTACGTTCTATAGTTATTCAAATTCAAACAAACCTACCTTTCTCTTATACTGAGAATTTCTCCATGTTTTGCTATATAATCTATTGTTTAAACTCCAATCCAAATATTACAATTTATATAGACTAGGATTATGAAAGGGGTTCCAATATTTTCACTATTGCCATATGATTTTTCTAGCATACTATGTTATGATATGAAATCGTTGAAATCTTAATACTGATTACGTTTTCTTTTTTTAAACAACATCACACATAATTCTTCCTGTTAGATAAGATATAGCGATTTTGTGTTATCAGAACTCTTTCCGATTGGTAATTTACATGCATCATTTGTTTTAACTTAATGCGATCCAGTTGTATCATATGTTTCCAATATTTTCCTAATGGATCCAAATTTCTTAAAATTAAATTAATGTTTATGTTCAAATGATTAAATTTACAACGATTTTGTAAAACCAAATCGATGAGATTTTTTGTGAGTTTTAAATAGTTCTAGATTTGGGAATTTCGTTTGGGAAAAATGTCTTGTGAAAAGGGCCCTGTCTGTCAATCACTATTTGGACATAATTAAATCTGTCCAATCGGGGTTAAGTATCCACGCCCTCTCTGGGCGGGGTGTGGTAATTGAGACTGTCCCATTTTTATGTAATGGAGACAGAGATTCATTGCAGTACTGCAACACCCAGAAAATTGTAATTGTAAAATGACCGAATTTAATGATAATTATATTGCTTTTGAAATTGAATACTGTAAAACTACATTTTCTCATGTTGGCGTTTGAAATTATCTGGCAATTCACCAAATTCAAGCAATGACAAATCAAGAAACTCACACTGGACACACATATTGAATATTTTAACTTCATTTCACTCTCTTGAATTCTCTCTTGAACGCATCGATTGAATTATAATATAGCAAGTATCTTGAATACATGTATAAATTGAAATTGTTAAAAAATGTAACATCTATATTTTTTCACGTTAAATTGATCATGACGATATTAAAATCAAATACTAAATCCAATATTGCACTTAAACAGTCATCGGGTTCTCCCGTCGCCTTTCTGTGACTGCGCGAATGACTGTCGGGATTAGAAAGAGTCGCTTATCAGTACGACACACGTGCGCATAGCTCATCGACTCAGCTCAAGCTATCAGCAGAGCGCAGCAAGGGGATTGTTATGATTGTGGTGTATTGTTCCGCTGCAGTTCACACCACAAATCACTCCAGCGATCTGGGCGGAGTGGAAAAGTAAATGAGGAACTGTAAAACGAGTCCTGATCAACTAAAAAATGTATGTTATAGTGTTAAATAAAAGAGCGCAAATGTCTAAGGGAATACTATTAAGTTTTATTACAGAAATGTCGATATTGTGAAGTATAAAAATATTATTCAAGTTAACTCTCTTAGTTAGATCCTAACTCATTCTCCTGTAAAAAGCGGTTGCTTTTATTTGCCCTATTTATTTTTCGTAATAAAAATGTGATTGCTGTTGCTTAGAGGAGGTCTCCTTCTCTAGAACTCAAAATTAGTTACAGATATCCCGAGGCACGCTTTCCTTTCTCGATATTGTAAGACTTGACGCCTAAAGTTAATATGTTTCAATTGCTTGTGTGCACTTTAATGGTGCCACCCACACCCAACGCTTTAAACCACGTCACTGTCCTTGATGACATGTGCCTAAGGCCATGTCATGTGACCGTGTCTTCAGTCGCGTGCCGATAACTCCAATGTGTCACGTGATCTTGATGAATGGTTCGATGTATTCTACAGATGTCAGCGATTCTACATCCCCAATGGACACGATTTATTGCATTGTGATATCATATTGTGTCAGATATGGATTTAATCTCGTTTTTTTTATGACAATGACGTCATCTCGTATTTTGGAAGCACAACTATATAAAATATGCGTACAATAGTAATTTGCCGTAAAATGGGGGTATTAGTTTTACGTCAAAGGTTTCTATAATCAAACATTTATGGCCATTAAAACATATCCAACTTTAAAATTCGTCCAGAAACATGCTTATTAGATCGCCTTCCCGAATGGGTTTAGGTGGCTGAAAGAGAGTGTGGGGTCGGGAGTCAAGAATAAAAACAGGGATAGTTAATATTTCAAGCTTAGCGTCAATGATTTTGAATTCATTTCTGGACTGGAATGATTGATAATGATGGAGGATGGTCAAGATTTAATTTGTAATTAATAAGAAACAAATCAGGATATTGCTCAATTTGCTGTTTAAGATGACTTTAGCTTCTGAACATAGATACGTTGTTAATAATTGGAAACAGCATATATGTGTATGTATTTTAGTTATAGGGTTTGGAGCATTGTGATCTGTGACAACATTCAATACATATTTCCAGTTTTATTTAATCTTGGTTTTGTAAAATTGTGAGGATTCATAAGAGAGTCCGCGTGCAGATAGATCGATACAGATATGAGAGATAGAGAATGAGAGAGAGAAAGTAACAGAAAAAGTCAGAAATACAGATTTAAAGAAGGATTAAAATCGTTCGAAAATTACTTTTCACACTATCTAATCCTCAAAACCATAATTCTCACCATTCCATCCACATCACCCCCACCCTGCCTCTTGCCAACACCCCTAAAATCACGATGTCACTCTTTATTTCCGCACAATTAACCACGCCCCTCCTCCCCCGCTGCGTTCTATTATTGTTCTATGATGTGACTGTAATTGATAGGGGGTGAGCTCAACTGGTGTTGGTGGCCTTTTAATTTCATCGTCAACGGTTTCTTTAAATCAAATATTCAAGATGTTTCGTTTAATTTTGGTTTCTTTTCTTGTTTACGATAATTTTACTGACAAAGTACTTAGGTAATGGATCCAACTATAGAAATATATACATATTAATCTTTAAAAAAAAAAATTAGTCAAAAGAGTATGCAAATTCATTACTTGACAAAAATATGAGCACTATATTAAACATTTTTTTATGTTTATAACCTAATTATATGAAATGGATTGATCGAATTTGAGTTGCGATTTCTACTGTCATTGTCATATTAAACATTATTTTCTATAATATAAATAAATTTTCTATAATATAAATAAATTTTTTTCATGTAGTCTGCCTTTCTATCAATCCAAACAACATGTACATGTCACGTGGTATTTGGTGAATAATACATCTACATTACTCATTAAACGTCCTGAAATACACATATCATTGGATTTTTTTCTTATTCATTTTATGTTCCCATGACAACGACTTCGCACACGCTGACCCAATTGTTGTCTCCTGGTATCATTAGACTGAAGAATCTAAACACACCAGATCGAAAATTAAGTCAGATATATTTACACATCTTAACTGTTCTGCAGTGGTGTACATTTGTGGACCTAGTAAATAATATTTCTCTAAAAATGCATAACATTATTTAACCTTATATAAATTAAACACTATATTGTGGACAAAAAAAATTTAAAAAATATTTCATACATTACCTGCCACTGGTTGGCACATCGCATACTTGCTCCAAAGACACCCCAGCCCCGACAATACCCGGATAATGCTGACACAGCACTTTGTCAATCGACTCCAATGGGTTGATTCTATCAGAACTTATGTATGTCATAAAGTTGTGAAGCCGAACCGCTAAAAAAAGGAAACGATATAATAGAAATTTGGTTTTAATTGGTGAGTAGTTCATATGCAATGTATTCTAAAGGGAATACAACTAAAATATGTTAAAACCTAAAATAATTTAGATGAATGCATTCATATTTAAGTTATCTATGAGAAATCCATTTCCTTAAAAACTCATATCTAAACATTAATCAAGGGGTCATAAAGTATGGGCATTTGAAGGGTAATTAACTATAGTGTTTTTGCGGCTTACAGCAACAGTCTCCCCTATTTGTTACAACAACCGAATACACAGTCCTTGTTATTTCCAAATCGACAGCCCACCATGGACTACTTTCCCTGTTTGTGTGAGCACATGGTGATATACGATAATTTGTCTCGATGTTGCCATCTACAGCGTTGCTAGGTAACCCGAGTGATGGTAGGTAGATGCTAGAAGCCTGAGTTGGACAGCGCAATGCGACATTCTCTATATGTAAAATTAAATTGAAGTATATGATTGAATTGTGCTGAAAAAATATTTATTACATTAAAACATACAGTTAAACCATTTCCAACCAAATAACTCAAACGACAATATGATACAACTCAAACAGGTAAACAAAACTTTTTCAACGAGTAAACAAAACTTTCCTAATGGCTAAACACCTAGACGCCTAAACGATAAATGAGTAAACGAGAAAATGCAAACGCGTAAACAAAATTTTGAAACGAAAAAAAAAACAGTTATTGATATTTAGGTTAGATAAGGTTTTTACTGTATGGATTAAGTTCAACAACAATCAAACTCAAAAGTCAATAAGCATTGATGATATTTTCAATTATCATTTTTGAATTGTTCAATAATTGTTTGTAAATATTTACCTAAGTTAGACGGTGTTTGATCCTGGTCATAACTCGCATCTGCAAAACCAATGCTATCATAAATAAAATAAATAAAAGCTTACAAATTCCAGGGGATTGTTTATTATTGTTTTTATATTATTACGTTAAATCATATTTTCTTATTTTGAATGATTCGTTGTTATTGTTTAATACAGAACTTACCCATATAAATGTATTTCCAACCATGTTGCACATCAGAACTGATACATGAATATCTTTCTTGCAAAAGCTCACAATAACTGTCTTTGTAATGAGCTGATCTGCATTCAGGATTTATGGTACATTGTTTCGTGCATTCTATCACAGTTTTTACAAAGATTGAAGAAGTTGCTATTGTCTGGCTTTTTCTGTCTTTCAGAACCTTATATGAAACTGAAGCATAAACTTTATTCAAAATAATATTCGAAAATAAAACCAACAGAATGAGAATAACGTTTAAAATTAATTTTGTCATAATTTCATACACAATCACATGGAATCTTAGTCTTAGATAATCCACAATATCATCATAAGAATATTTCTCTTTCATCAGAAATAATTAAAATCATATATAATAACGCCTTAGAGTTGTTCCATTTATATATTTACTTCATTATACGATGTTTTATTTAAGGGAAGCAGTATCTTGTTGCATTATGAACCGAAGACTTATTGGCCCCCTAAAAATAATCTTTGTTCAGGTTTCGTCTTTAAATGCAAGACTTGAATTACATTAGAACTACATGTATGTAATAGAAGATGTTATCAATGGGGATTGGACACTTCGGCCCCTACCACTTCGGCCCCTACCACTTCGGCCCCTTTTCGAAAAGACACTTCGGCCCCTCCTCAAG